>JARYGA010007695.1:0-66678 GCA_030545235.1 Helianthus tuberosus | reverse complement strand
ACAACCATAGATATTAAAGTTTCGTTTTATTAATCAAATAAGACAGTTACATTGTTTTAAACAAGAAACAAAGAGTACATAACAATAATTAACTAGTTCTTGTCTCGTTTTAAGTCACTAAGGCACAGGTCCGCCTAAGTATGTCTCGATAAGTCCTATGCATCAACTCCTGAAAACACATGTGAAAATAGGTACGTCAGCATAAAAATGCCTGTGAGATACATAGGTTTTGTGAAAATTGGATTCATGACTTGTAAGTTTAAGAAAATGTTTAATAAAGTTTAGTCATGAACCTTGTAAATTGATTTGTTTTGTAAATTGTTTGAAAACAATAAGTTCAGATGATATGTATAAATAAGAGAATAATGTAAGGTTAAATGAATAACCATGTAAAATGAGTTTGTATAAGATAAGTTGTTTGTAAAACAATGTCTTGTGAAAAGTATGTTATTTGTATAAAATGTTATATGTCTCAAATTGAAATGATTCAAATAACGCTACGATATGTAATACCATACAAGCACTTATATATAGGAAGTACCAGCGGCGTATCCACCATGCTTGTATCATATTACACACGCCTCGTTACTTAAATCACTTACTCAAACCAAACCACCAAGATGTAATGTTTAACAATCGTAGAAATGTTTATTGTCAAATGGTTCACATGGTTCAATAAATACAAATGGTTCACATAATGTAATATAATGTGTTCATATGTTGGATGAGCATATGCAACAAAATGTAATGTAAAACAATGTACTAAGTATGCACACAATGGACATACATAGCATGAGATGTAATTTAAAACAATGTACTAAGTATGCACACAATGGACATACATAGCATGAAATGTAATGTAGAACAATGTACTAAGTATGCACACAATGGATATACATAGCATGAAATGTAATGTAGAACAATGTACTAAGTATGCACACAATGGACATACATAGCATGAAATGTAATGTAAAACAATGTACTAAGTATGCACACAATGGACATACATAGCATGAAATGTAATGTAGAACAATGTACTAAGTATGCACACAATGGACATACATAGCATAAAATGTAATGTAAAATGATGTACTAAGTATGCAACAAAGGACATACATAGCAAAACACAATGAAATCATGTACTATAAATGTACTAATGAACATAGCAAGTATATGATGTGAAAACAGGAAAGCATGAAAGTAACAAGTAGGCACATGTGTTTCACCCCAAAATGTTTGGAAAACAGTAAAAGAGGGGTCTATGTACTCACTTGAGATTGCTTAGTAGTCCTTGAGTAACAACCAAACAATGCTAGAGATCACGGAAATCAAACGGCACCTAATATAGGTAACTATGTTAATAAACCGGACCTAAAACCGGAGGATTGGATAGAATGAGGGCTCGTAAACCAAATGAGTATGGGAACTCATGTAATATGGTTTAACAAAGCCCACATACTAAAATGAAACCTAACCTAAGTGCTTACGACCCATTACGACCCGTTTAGGTAGCTTATGCTACTTTAACGCGTCGTTCGCGTAAAACGCGTTCGGAGTGCCTAACTAGCCCTATGATAAGTGAAATATGCCTTAACATGTCTAATATTGTTACCAAATCAGTTTAGATACCAAAAGTTATGTTACATATGCTTAAAATGAATTTTGGCGTTAAAAGGGCATTTTGGTAATTTACCTAAGGCATATAAACTACCTATCATACAACTACTTAAACGAAGCGACCATAAGGTATAACCTTGGAAGGTTATTCCCTATATACTATGGTCACCTAATGTGTTTGGTCGGATCCTAATGATCGACCAAACGGGTCGGGTTCGAAAGTATAAGCGATTGATTAGATCGCTTACCTTTACGACCCTAGACAAGCACAAAACTAAAAGTGACGAGCTAAGCACGTTAAAACATGCTTAACTAAGTTTAGAAAACAGGTTTGGTATCAAAACAAACGGTTTTGATACTCAAGAGTAGTTTGGTTACAAAATACGCGTAAATGCGCATTTTGGCCGAAACTACGACTCGTCACTGAGCCTAGATAACGTGGTAATCAGTAGGTATAATCACAAGAGACTATAACCATCGTGATTACGCTCACGTTATGAAGTTCAACCGAACTTTGTGTTGACCATTAACTGGTCAACGCAGAAAGTCAAACATAGTTTGACTTTCGGACTCGAAAAGCGATAAAAGAACGAAGGAACACTTACAAAGGGTCCCCGCTAGTAAATCTTGATCGAATAGCTCAGGTATGAAGCAAGAGCTTCAACTTAGAGCACTTTTAGATCAGATTTTGTGAGGAAGAATAGAAATTAAGGTGGGTATTTATAGGAAATGGACCACCGTTAGGATCGTTTCTCAAATACCGTGCTCGAATCTCATCCGTACACTTGTTGAAATGTTATGGAACCCAATTTGGCCCTCCACCATCAGAGATCAACATGTGGAATTGAGATTGGGAGTGGGTAACAGCTGTAAAAAGCTGGCTGGAAGATTCTGATGTGCTGGGGACCCCTTACGGACCATAAGGGTCATGGCTTACAGTCCGTAAGCCAACAACTATGCAGAATTGGCAGATTTGGTCCCTGCACCTTGTTTCGTTGCGTAACGGCACTTCTAACACCTGTCAAACCCAATTTCAAGCTCCAAAATGATGTTAAGAAATAGGTAACATGAAATATGCTTGAAAACATCTCGGATGTCGGTTCGTTTGGCCGTACGGTTGCGATGTTCGGTTAATTACGACGGAATGCGCATAAGCGCGAAAAACGATCCAAATGGCGTGACGAATGGATTTTTGGCAAGCCAAACACTAAAGCATAATATTATAATACTTACATAAATATTTGGATGTCCGGATGTATTCAGAATGTAAGTTATGGGCGAAAATGCAAACTTATGCACTTTTTGACGCTTTTAGTCCCTGAATGACCCAAAAGTTTATTTTAGCACACCGAACCCCTCAAAGCATATTTCTAAGCTATGTAAAGGATATTTAGGGTATGTTTAACTTATGGTCATGTTCCAGAATGTCTGTTACAGTTCAAATTGGCATACTTTCGCAGTTTGTCAACTTTAGTCCCTGTAAGCGATTTAACTTGATTTTGCCATACCAAAGCCTTCGAAACTTATTTCTAAGTTATGTAAAGGTTATTTAAGGTATGTTAAGCCTAATTCACTATTCCGGAGTGTTCGTTGCATTAAACTGGTTATATTTACGCATCAGTGCGCGTATAACCTTCCAGAAAGTGATTTAAAGCTTGAAATCGAACAAAATTTGATATGTGCAAATGATACACATATTTTTACAAATCCCAAGTATGAAACACAATATATCATTGATTTGGTATTTGTTTGATGGTCATGGAGGCACAGTTGTCACAACTCTCTTCCTCCAGTTCTTCAGTTTGGGCAAGGAGGGTCTGATCAGGTATGTTAGAGTCGATACCAGGCTGCAAAGCTCGTGCACATCCAGGTTTCATGGTCGTATTCATCCAATAGCTCCCTCCAGTGATGTCATTACATGTTTAGCTCCTTCGAAACAAGGGTATGCGGGAGGCCCTTGTGATCGGTCTAGGTAGTGCATTTGGTACCGTCCAAGTAATGCCTCCATCTAAAATCCCAAGACCACGGTTTTCACCGCCAGTTGTGTGTCGTGCAGTTCTTCTTTGTAACTCCATCACGTAAGTCATCACTCTCTCAAGTTGCATCGGTGTGTAACTGGGACTCTGATTCGGACCACTATAGTATACCACTAAATCACCCGCACCCTCGGGTAAAGACGTTGCTCAGTGCATTGCCGAGTTGGAATTCGAAAGCTAAAAAGACGTCCTCCTGATTCATCTTTCACGAACACAGCACCCTGCTGTGCTAAAGAGATTTAAGCTGTGCGACCTTCGAAACTCCTGTGAGTAAGTTGTGATAGTATCTAGCGAAACCAAGGAATTGCTGCATCCCCGAAGGAGTCTTTGGTGTCGAACAATATCTAACAAGATGCATCTTAGCGAGATCCATGTGTATTCCCACTCCGTTGGTTACATGATCAAAATGCATTTCTCGAATCTAGATGAGACATTTCACACATAATGGCTCCTCCCACAGAAGCGCTGAAATAGGATACATATGCCACCCATAGTGTTCCTTTCCCATGGTCATGATTCAGAATGTCATCAACAAATACGGTCGGTTCATGTGATCCATGAAGCTGCTGGTGTGTTGATCAATATCAATGATCCTGGTGTACAAGGTTGAAATGGCTGCATTGCATTCGACATGCTATTCTAAGAGCATTCTCATCTCGGACTTCCATCTGATGATAATTCGTTCACTAGCCAATCCTCGAATGGAAGCTTATTCCTCGCAACTGGTCGACGGGTTGCCAATACATAGTCGAGGCAAACAGTTCTCGTCTGCCACCTTGTTGAGTTCGCGCTAGTCAGTACACATACGAAAAGGCTTCTCTTCATGGGTATTACGAGGTTCCTTTAAGCGAAAACTCCTGTCCGACAGTTTCTATAACTGATTAGACGGCTCTTGCAACCCTCCTGGTTCAAGACGGTAAAAGATACGAAGTATCAGGGCTACCTCTGGCGTGAGATCAAACTGATAGTCTGCTTAATAGCTGTGAAAGTAAACCTGATAGTTCCTCCCGTAGCATGCTGAGTAGAATCATGACTAATTGGTGGATCCCCGATCCCCTTTTCCTTAGTCTTGACATCAGTAACGAGTGCTATCATAGCGAGATGATCCTTTCGCGGACACTTCTGGCCTTTACTGCTGAATTGATGCTAACCTCTGCACCACTCTGACGCGTTAGAACAGATAACAATCCTCCACTAGGAGAGGGATACGTATAATCTTCTCTTCACAGGGTACATCTATCAAGAACAACAGAAGAAAGGTCGATGTCAGACACTTGTCCCACAAGGTCGAGTTTGCATCCCAACGATCATATGAGGTTTCCATTGTCTTACCATCAGTCGATTCCACAACAGGTTGGATTTCAAGAAACATCAGGGTTATTTAGAACAGAGATGAAGTGATTCGTTGCCCAGAATGTGTATGCTACCATGTTATTACAATCCTGGCGTCGCCCACACCAATCCTAAATGCCCCTCTATGAGCATCATTTCCCATGTGGTTGTACTTGTTGCGAGGATTTCCAGTACGGCCGTCGTTTCCTTGGTTGTTGTTTTGGTTTAGCAACAGCCACTCCATGTCATAGGCACCTTCATTTCTATACAGTTGGTCGCCATTTCAAGTACCTTGATGTTGACGTGACTGTTGCCTCCGATGTTGTTGCTTGGAACGGAGCTCTACGATCTTTCATCAATAGGGTCCGTCTTTTCATATTTCGTGCCACGTTCTAAGGCGCTACTCACTGTGCTGGTAGTTACCTACTCCATGTTCAGTCGATTTTCATTGCTTATGTCCCGATTGATTCGTAAGAGTTTACTCCCATGAGTCGCTGATAAGGGTAAGGATTCGATTGAAGTCTATACGCTGGTGCTCGTTGCTGGTAATCAGGGTCGTCAAAGTACTGAGGTCGGTAAGGTACTACGCTCAACCTCCTGTCCATCGATGTTACAAGTTGCTTGAGTGATACACAGTATGTTGCGAGAGTATTGTAGAAGTGATTGCACTTCGGGATCCAAGGCGTCAATACGTTAAGTTCCAGCAAATGAAGAAAGGTGAGAAAGATATAGACTAATCATTGTCGTTGCAACATCTAACTCGGGGATGTTCGTACTAGCACCTAAAATTCTACACAGTTCGCTAGGCGTTCAGATGTGTGTTCAGGTAATACTCGATAGCATCGAGATTCGAAAGGATCCAGAGAGGAACGAAAAGTTTACGTTCGAGTAGGGTACAATCACTGCTATGACCCCTATAGGTTTGTTATGTTTCACATCGGTCAAATAACGGAACGGAACCCCTTTTCCACTTGCTAAGGCTCACTGGGACTCGCATGCACCCCACATTATTATTATGTGTGCACCCACAATAATATTGTGATTTGCATGCTCATCTCAGCTCCTCTTAACTCATGTCAAATGGTTCCTCGAACTCGGGTAACAAACAAAGAGCATCACGAAGCGTAAGTCATGGAGGTTTAGGGAAATACCACCCTATCAGTCACAAAACATATGCAAGTAATACATGATTTCATACTGTTGTGCTAAACGTGCAATCACATGCAATATCATATGTAAATGTTCACTAGTTATGCAGTACAATGAGTATACGAGAGACGAACCTTGCAATCTGGAGCTGAGTGTCATGGTCGTATTCACGTTTTCAGAACTGTTCGGTTATAGTCTGGTTTTACAAAAACGTTTTCCCCTTTTTAAAACCAAGTTCACTATAACCAATGGCTCTGATACCAATCTGTCACACCCTCAAAATACCACCTAGGGAATGCCCCTGTTAAGCGTGTGACATACCAGGATCCAAGCCACCAATCATGTTGAACTCATAACAATTATTCCAATAAAACTTTCATTTATTATTGATAGAAGTGCTACAAAACATTATTTAACGTTCAGCGGAAGCATAATACATTAATTAAGAAATTCATAAACCAAGTGTGTGAAAGCCATTAAGTTCGTCTCGCGTTTCCATGTATCTCGACCCATGACCACTCCAGTATCCCAGACAACAAGTTCCAACAATATGCACCTAAAGGCCTGCAAGGCATGTAACAACGAGTCAACAACAACGTTGAGCGAGTTCACAGTTGGGTGTTCGTTTTAAGTTGTTTCCGAAAACATAGTTTGTCTTTAGCTAGATTACTTGCCGTGGGGTTTACCCCATAGTTGAAAATATGGTTAACCAGTTTACCCTGTTTCCCAAACATATCCATAGTTGGTGGGGTCTTCCCATGTGAATTACCAGTTTACCCTGTTTCCCAAACCTTTTTACGATATTTAGTGGGGGCTTCCCATGTTGTATGTTACTAGACTAGTCGTATCCATAAGTGTCCTTCCCAATCTGAGGACGGTGTTAAGTATGAGTGTACGTAGGTTTTACGTACGTGCCCTTCTCAATCCGAGGACAGTAGTAAGTATGAGTGTACGTAGGTTTTACGTACGTGCCCTTCTCAATCCGAGGACAGTAGCAAGTATGAGTGTACGTAGGTTTTACGTACGTGCCCTTCTCAATCCGAGGACAGTAGCAAGTATGAGTGTACGTAGGTTTTACGTACGTGCCCTTCCAAATCCGAGGACAGTAGTAGGTAGTCTAGTAGTGTTGATAATATAACTAGTTATTCAATCCCATTCCCAACCCACCGGGAATCCCATGCCTTAGGAGTGTGAACTCGCCTTGGTTTGCTCGGTAAGACTAGTTACGTGTTCAAGTTGCTCAAACCAAACCCTAACATAGTTACTATCGACAGACAGTTTTCTTAAACACTTAACGTAAGTCTTAACACATATCACGCAAGTACCATTTTCATATTATTGTTCATATTGTAACAACTCATCATACAACCTAACAGTATTGTAATAATTCCTCATATCACACATAACCAGTCCATTTATCCAAATTTCATACTTTATAATCCAATGAAAACAAAACTAATTCTCAATCATCACTTACAAATATGTCAACCTATTCCCTGTTTAGTTCGGCCCAAAATTTCCCCAACCCACTTGTTACTTTTAATGCTCCTCCCGGCCCAGTTATATGCGTGGGTAACAGGCCGGACCCGAAGCCCAAACCTGACCGGCCCAGCTGTTACACACAATACCCATTACCCGATCCACTAGCAACCATGTACATCCCCATGTTATTTGAGTCCAATAATATACATCGAAGTCTTGGGACCCTTACCCAATCCTTGTGGCCGGCCCATTAACAACCAAAAGTTTCAGTGCATGAATTTGATGTACATACAGTGCTCAAACAACAATTAAAGCATGCAATTCAGAGGGCAAATAAGTCATGCATAACCTAAAACAATAAACATTCAGACTGTTAACACTTTATTCAATTACTAACATGCATCACCATTCCTGTTCGATCCATGCACACAAATTATTTGATAACACTCAATATTATTTAGAATCACATGCCTTACGATTTAAACAATCATTAACAATCCATCAAAACTAACAGTCATCTAAATAACACCCAAAATCAAAACACAATATAATCGATTACATACAGCATCCAAACCTATTCATTACACCTATATAACGCCATCGTCTATTAACCCCGCTATTCGGCTCACAATGATCATCATCATATAATAATTGCGTATGACTAGAATTGATACAGTTTATAAACTAACCCTAAGATCATGCTTGGAGTCTAAACATACGACACATATTCCTGTTTGCTGGTCACCGTGAATGCAAGAGAGTATTACTAGGGTTTGCAATTAATGTTAATGTAGAATTCCTAATGTGCATAACCCATGGAAATATAAGAAGGAAAAAAAATAGGAGAGGTGGGTTAATCTGATATAGTGTGGCCGGTTGGGCCACTTATTCACTCAATGGGCCATTAACTAAATTAGTGGATCAGGAAGTAATTAAGGAGATTGGGCCAAGTTAAGTGATAAGGGATTGGGCCAAGTTAATTTACGTGTGGTGACGGCCCAGTAGCATTGCAATAGGTGCGGCCCAATATATAAGTGTGTAACATTAACGGAGTTATCGTACGTTTACATTTATGCTTAACCAAGGTATACTCGTACCGCATATCTAACACCTCAGAGAGGGTTAACGAGAAATTAAGATCGGATGGTTAAACGTCACTAACCTGGAAAGTTCGGGTTGTCACATGCGCGAAAATGTAAACTTATGCACTTTTGACGATTTTAGTCTCTATTGATCAAATAAGTTCATTTTAGCATACCGAACCCCTCAAAGCCTATTTCTAAGCTATGTAAAGGATATTTAGGGTATGTTTAACTTATGGTCATGTTCCGGACTGTTCGTTACTATACAAATCGGTATAGTTTCGCAGTTTGACACAATTAGTCCCTGCGATCGAACAAACTTGATTTCAACACACCAAACCATCCAAAACTTATTTCTAAGTTATGTGGAGGTTATTTAAGGTATGTTAAGCCTATTTCACTATTCCGGAGTGTTCGTTGCATTAAACTGGTTATCAGTGCGCGTATAACCTTCCAGAAAGCGATTTAAAGCTTGAAATCGAACAAGAATTGATATGTGCAAACGATACACATATTTATACAAATCCCAAGTATGAAATACAATATTTCATTGGTTTGGCATTTGTTTGATGGTTGAAGTGACACAGGTGTCACACTTCATTTCAAAACAAACACACTTCCAACCCACTGTTGTTCATCATGTTTAGCACTCGGACTTTTGAAAATGAGATTTTCAACAACAGTTGTCGAAAATAAGATGAAATAAAATCTTTTTGATTTTTCAAAATTTTATGCTAAAACACACTAAAGAAAAACAGTAGCGAAATATTTACAGACAATATTTTTGCGAGTTTGTGTAAGAGGATCATATCAGTTTATGAGATAAATCACTAGCACCGTTGAGCTTTAAACACTTTAAGTTCTAAACGATTCACTGAGATTGTCAGTATACTGATCCACTTAAATTTTCACACAAAATTCAATTGATTCGAGATACGAGATTAATATTTTAAACACTTAAACTTATTCGCGTGTACCACCTCAGAATATACTCCCGTATCCAGACTCCTATATTCAGTCTTACAGGTGAATGTACACTAATGATATATGTAAGGGGTTAATGCGAGACCATGAGAGCCCAGGCTATTGCTTCCGCAAAATCAGAGAGATGATGGCTCGTCTTTAGGTGGGTCCCCCTTGGGGATCTTCTTTACAACAGCACATGATTAGCGTTTTTCAATGTTTCATCATTTTTTATGCTGAGGGCGAGCTTTAAGATTAAAGCAGTGCAAAGTATTATATGAGGACTAGGCTATTGCTCCCGCAAAATCAGAAGTCCCTGTATAATACCCCAGATATCACCATGCACAAAGACCTAGTATGTCAGAAATAGAAAGCCTTTCAAACAAGATTTCAGGGGTTACCTATATATCCGAGAGATGTTCCCCACGAAATAAGTAAGTATGATATTTAGGTTTATATCTCGACAACAATCTACTAAGCGTGCGAAAACCTACTGGCATATCATCAGTGAGACCGTTTATCACATATTTAACTTTCCAATTCTTTAGCATGCTGTGATTGTCTACTGATGTACTATCATTTCCTCTTTTTCACAACAAAACTCATTTTGAATTTTCGATGTTTTTGAATATTAGATTTTATCATGTTTTTGGATTTTTCAAAATTTCTAAATTTTTACTCCCCCTAAAATCAAAATTATGTTTCAAATTTTGATTTTCTAGGAAAATTTGAAAACGAACACAATAAACTGTACAAAGTAAAGTGACAAACTGATGTGAATTGCTTCAATTCGCCATCCACTTGGCATAAACAATCAGAACTCCCCCTGACAACAAACTATTTTCCCATTATGATTTCAAAACACTTAAGTTTGTTTTAATCAAATGGTTTTTCCGGAAAATTAGTTTGTTTGTAATTTCACAAACATGTAGGATTGGGGATTAATTCATCACTTTGCTTTTCAACCACTTGCAAAAATCTAACACTTGTAATTTTTTCACACAAAAACATTTTTCAAGAATGATGCCGAATCATGCTCCACGATTACCAACTTGGGAGCTCCGGCAAGTCAGGTTTTTCAGTTAAAGAGATTCACCCAAGCCTGACGGTCCTTGGGTGATTCCGAGTCATCTTCACTCGGTTTTTGAACATCTCTTTTTGATTTATAAAACTCTTTCACTCCTTTTACCTTCCCATCAGCCATTTTCCCAAAAATATGTAACACTTTGCCATTAAAAGCTTTTTCAGCATCAAATTCTTTCTCATCAGAGAAGAATTGATCTGAAATCTCAAACTTACCTTTTGACTTCAAGTTTCCGTTTGACAATGGTGGAAAATTTTCATCATCCATTGTTGGAACGGAATTCTCATCGCTTTTCACAACAGATAGCTCCTCTGACTTTGACGAGTCAGATTCATCGCCATAACTTTCTGAACTTTTAACAACCCATTTTTGTTTGTTTAAATTTGCTCTTCTTTTGTAAAACTGTTTCGAACTTTCACCAACTTCGAAAGTCGAATTTTTGAACTCTTAAAATTTTTCTACTGGTTGTTCTTTTTTATCAACACATTTTTCTTTCAATTTCAAGTTGGAAGAAACTCCCTGTTTTGTGTTGGTGGACTTTGGACAATTCCAGGCAATATGTCCAACCTCTTAACATTTGAAACAGGTTCTTCTTTTAACTCTTGGTTCATATTTCTTCAACATATTCTTTTTCCTTACAGCGAGAAACTCCTTGTTTGACTGTCTCCAAAACGGTTTCTCTTTCTCCTCTTCTGAACTTGCTCCTGAAACAAATTTAGTTTTTGATTTATAAGTTTTCTCATTTTTATGATTTTCTGGTGGAATAAAACCTAAACCTTTCTTTTTGAAATTACTGTTATAGTTTGGTTTCTTTCGATAACCAGAACCAGAACTGTAACCCTTTTTCTTGTTCAATCTTTGTTGAACTCTTGAAATGTATTTTTTAGGTTTTTCATTAAGATTTACATCTTTTATTTCAGAAATATTAATTTCTGTTAATTTGAAAACCTTATTAATCATTTCAGTTTTAACACTTCTTATTGGAAATTCCTCATCAGAAAATAATTTGTCAGAATCATTCAAAGTATATGCTACTTTGAATGTTTCGTCATTCAAATTATTTTTCGACATCAGAAAATCTTTATTGTAAACATTTTTGACCGGTGATTTCGAGCTTTTCTCTGACGAACTCGACTTTTCAGAATTAGACTCTGACTCCTCATCTTTATCCAACACCTGATCGACCACTTTCTTTAATAACTTAGACTTATGATCAGTGTCAGACGATGTGAATGTAACGTCAATGTTGTCTGGTAACTCATCAGTTGTTTCAGACTTTAACTTTATATTGACTGCCTTTTTTACTTCATCCGAAATAGACTTTCTGGGAGAATAACCTTCCCAGATCGGAGGCGGACGCTTGTTATAATTTGCACTTTGTTTCTTACCAGTATCCGTATCTTCAGACTTCTTATCTTGAAATGCTTCAAAACCTGCAACAGTTGGATAAATTCTATCAATCAAGTAATCAGAACTTGAATAACTCTGTAGCAATCGTCTGATTCTTTCGTTCTCAATCTTTTTAGTCTCCAATTCCTGCTTCAACTTTGCACACTCTTCAATATAATGATTAATGGCCTTCTGCTTAGTCGTCATCGTTGAATTCAACATTGTCAAAGCATTTTCTGTTTCCAAGTTTGTCTTTTCTAGTTGGTTGACTGTTCTGTTCAGCACATCATAAGATTCTTTCACGTACTTAACATCAAACAACAATTTTTCTTTCATCTTGTCTAGCTCAATATACTTCTTATCTTTCTCTTCACAATGTTTGCATGATTCCAAACATTTCAGACAAGGTTTCGTGACCTCGACAATCTTTTCAACTTCGATAATCTTTTCAACTTCGATAATTTTCTCGACTTCAACTATTTTTTCAATTTGGACGATTTTTTCAACTATTTTCTCCACCACCATTTCATTCATAATTGGTTCTACAACATATTTTATTTTCACTTCACTCTCTTCAACCTCGACCTTCTCTGTCGATTTTTCTTTAACTTTTGCCATTTCTTCAGCAATCCTTCTTGCTTCAATTTCTTCTTCAACAATCCTTCTTGCTTCAATTTCCTCTTCAACAATCGTTCTTGCTTCCATTTCTTTCTTCAGTCTAGCAGCCTTTTTCTCTTTAACATCTCGATCTTATCTGCAAAAAAAACTATAAGAATCCAATTGTCTTCTAGCTTTATTAATATACTCTTCTTCATCATCAGTATCTGCATCACTTCCTAATGATTTAGAAATTGGTTTTCTTTTTGGCTTAGATTTGACTGATTCTCCTGTAAAAGTTGAATCTTCAAAGATTTGAGCAACAAATGCTTTAGTCTTTAAGTAATTTTTATCCGGAATGTATTTATCCCAGCTAAATCCTTCTGGCAATCTTTCATCTTCTTGATCTATCAGGCCACCATTCGGAAGCTTTTCATTTTCTTGATCTATCAGACCGTAACAAGCTTTATCCATTGATTTTTCAGCAACCTGATGATAAATTGCTTTTCTATGATAATCATTGTTTCCGAACGGATCTTGTCTTCTGGTGGCTTCTCTGTTTGTACACTCTCGTTTAAAATGACCTTTTTCTCGGCAACGAAAACAAGTAACCTTCGATTTATCAAAACCTAGCCACGATGTAGCAGCATCACGAAGATCATCTCTTCCGGTGATTTGTTTGAATTTTTATGCTCTTCTCACAACACTAGCTAAACACCACTTGATATCCGTCAACTCAAGTTCCTCAGAATCAATCTGGTCATAATCCTCTTTGGTGAGCATCGGATTTCCGATTCTTCCAGCAACCAAGCTTTCATATGACTCTAACACAGTAGCAAGTGATGCCATTTGTTGCTTTGCAATCTCTGGAGAAAAATTTTGACCATTTTGAATGTTTAATGTAACATTGCATTGCAATACTTGACCATTTACTTTTGTTGAACTTTGTTGTTGAGAACTTGGTGTCAAAAAAATTTGGTTCAAAACTTGAAAAAGACGAAGAATATCCACTGCTTTGACTTGTATTGTATGCAGTTGTTCCGGAAGTACCATCAGCACTGAATGCAGTCTGAATCTTCAGACTCGGAGTAGTCTCAAATTTGCTTCCTCGATAGTATAGACTAACATCTTGTTGAGCACCCGGATTCTTCATGATAGCGGTTTTCTGAACATCCAATTCATGTTCTTCAAGTTTCTGAATGAACTTACTCAAATTCATATTTTCATGTTGTCGGGTATGCTTTAAAATCAACAGATATATTCCCCATTTATTCTGCGGTAACGCATCGACTAACTTATCAACCCATTCATCATCTTCTTTTTTGATGTCCAATCTTTTCATTTCCTGAACAAGATGATAATATCTCTCAATAGTCGTTCTTGTTGTTTCACCTTCAAAAGCTGTAAACATATCAAAAGATTTCTTTAGTAAAGCACGTTTATTTTTTATCATATCAGCACTTCCCTTGAATTTTTTAATCAATGCCAACCAAATTGATCTAGCAGTTCCCTCATGTTGAAGCAAAACGAAAATATCTTCTTTTACCGCTTGTTGAGGAAGACTAATCATCATCTTTTCACTAGTGTATCTTAATTTTTCATTCGGTGTAAAATCACCAAATTATTTTTCATTATCAAGATCATCTTTCGGTAAAGTATAATCTTTCTCTAACGCAACCCATGCATCAAACTTATAAGCTTGTACCAAGTTTTCAATACGATTTTGCCATCCTTTAAAATCCTCTATGTACATA
This sequence comes from Helianthus tuberosus, assembly GCA_030545235.1. NCBI lineage: Eukaryota > Viridiplantae > Streptophyta > Magnoliopsida > Asterales > Asteraceae > Helianthus > Helianthus tuberosus. The sequence continues at coordinate 52,193 of JARYGA010007695.1, read as the reverse complement.
AGCTTTGGAGATTTTTGGAAAGTTCCGGTTTCATTCTCAATATTAACAGTTTCAGCAACGGTAACTGGAATGACCGGCTCAGTAGCAAAAGCATTGTAGAACTCGTTATCCATGTTTCGATGTTGAAAGTTCACAAAATCACAAGGTTCAAACGAACTGAAATTTCAAACGAACTGGTAGCCTATAGTTCACCCCACACGACCTGGATCACAATCTTAAACAACCTGATATACTTTCAAACGAGTTGGATCAAACTCAAACGAACTGCACACCTCGTTCAATCTGGAACAATCACACTCAAACGAACTGGACCTGGTGCGAACTGGATATACCACTCCATACGAACTGGGTTAACCTGGTGCGACCTGGTGTTCACTTCGTGCGAAATGGACTGAACAACCCATTCCGTGCGAACTGAAAGGTTACTTTGTGCGAACTGAAGAATTTCACGCGAACTAAGTTGATTTTATGCGAACTGAGTGACTTCGTGCGACCTGAGAAGCTCAGCTCGTGCGAAGTGATAACAAGTCGAACGATCTGATGTGTTTTTAGTCAAATTGATCAGGTTTTAGCTCGAATTAGGGTCTTATTTTCTCAAGGATTGTTTAAAATAGTGTTTCGCAGGTTATATATGAAAATCAGTTCATTTTAACCGTAAAATCTTGATTAATTTTGAAAAACGTGTAGAAGAATGAGTAGAAATCAGAATTATCCGGTGAAAACAAGCCGAAATGGTAGAACTCTTTCTCCTGAGCTCTGATACCACTTGTAGGATCGAGATTCGACCTAAATGAGTCGATCAAAAGAGTTCTAACCTAAACCAAAGGCGGAATTCAATGATTCGGACTTGATTACAGCTTGATTCACACTAGGATTCACTTTAATTGTCTTGTATATTGATTTGAAAGCTTTATAGACCATTTGACACTTCGGCACCACCTCTGCTCCGGAATCAGTAACGTTCCAAATGAAAGACACAAGAGCCCTATATATACTAGTGCCACTTCGCATGAACTGGTATCACCAGTTCGCATGAACTGATAAACCCAGTTCGCACGAACTGGTCAGTTCGTGTGTACTGGCTTGTTCTGACATATTTTCTGATTTTCTCAAACTACGTGACTTGATCTAACAATTTTATTACAAGACTCGATACAAGACGAAGTCGACAGACATATGCACCAACAAAAAGATTAAGATCACAGCTGATTTGATCCAAAAGGTATTTCAAATACCAAATGGAAAAATAAAGATTTAGGAAAAATTGAGGCCAAAAGAAACTGATCTTATAATTAAATTCTGGCGTGGTCAATTCAGCAAAGATCTTTTGAAGAGAGTGTATGCTGCCAACTTAATTAGATATTTAAAAATAAGAAATGAGCTTGGAAGACTATTCAAACTAAACTTCTTGGTTATATTTTTTATGGTCATGGCAGAGGCAATGCAAAGTAGTAATATTAACCAAAGATTCTTGCCATCGATGAAAAGTGACAAAAATACCCAAGATTTTAATTGGTGTGAATATATTCTGAATGTTTTAAGGCGTACAAGAAGACAATGGCCTGGAAATGAAAAGACCTTCAATGGACCTATTGGATTGCTAGCGGTATGAAATCTGATCTTGCATTATTGCTACATATTATGCTAAATACTTGTTTAGGCTGCTTGTTTATATCCTTTGTTTAAAATATGTTTGTTTAAAACGCAATGTATATAAATTTACAAAACGCAATGACTTGTTTATATGCTTTCTTTAACATTTGTTTGTTTAAAACGCAACGTTTATAAAGTTACAAAATGCAATGACTTGTTTATATGCTTTGTTCAAAATATACTTGATTAAAACGCAATGCTTGTTTAAAACGCAATGTATATAAAGTTACAAAAAATTAGTTATGTAAGTTGTTTATAATGATTTATATTATAAAACGCAACAAAATTAGTATTGAGTATTTTTTTAGAACGCATTGATTCATACAGATTCTATATGCTTACAAAAAACAAGGATTTGAAGATGCTGAACACACTGAAGAGTTCTCTCTAGATAAAACTGACTCTACAACTTTACAAGAATTTGAAGATGAATTGGAAATTGCTGCGCAAAATGAGGGGAGAGTTCTTATAAAGGAAACAAAGAAAAAAGAGAAAAATGTCAGAAAGAATAAACAAAAAAACGATAGATGAGGAGGATGAATTTTATGTTTATCCATCTGAATCCGACAATGAAAATGAAGAAATTTGTCAAGATGAATCTGAATAAAAAATGATGACGATGTTGAAGAACAACCAAACATCCAAATCAACTCAGAAGAGATAGAAGAAGGAAACACCTTACTTAAAGCTGCAATAGACTATATTGAACAAGAGGATGCTCAAAACAGCCAACTTAAAACCAATGAATCTGAAAAAACACAAACAGAAAGTGGAGGATCATGGGGGCAATTCTTCATAAAACCATCAGAAGGAAATAAAGAAAAATTATGGGTAGACAGTCAATATCGATTGCGTAATTTCATGCCATCACAAAATCAAAGTGAAGGTCTTTCTGACATTCATTCAACAAAAAATGGCGATGAAAATATGAAGAACAATGAAGGTAAAAAATCCAATGAAGAAAATGTTGCGAATGCCTTGGATTATCAATTTAAAGGCTTTGAAGAAATTTTCGAAACAATCCAATCGCGCATAGATGAGATTATTGAAGAATATCCAAATAGTGAAATTGTTCATAACAAAGTAAACGAATGGGCTTCATTGGTGGAAAAATGCAACGATCAAGCTAAAAAGCACAAGAAAGTTAGTATTGATTCAACTATGATCGAAACACCATCAACATTTCTAAATTTGAGCTAAAATGAAGACACAGAAAATCAAATCATTTCATCTCCATTGATTGTAAAACGCAATGAGGATGCTACAGAACGCAATGAAGATACCACAGTTGTAGTCCAATCCTCAAATCCGGAAAAAATCATTGAGAAAGAAACTACATCAAGTCTGCAAACACACATTGAAAATCCTTTATTAATACAATCATCATTTAGCGAAGAAACTCCATCATTAATGTTGGAGATAATCAAAAAGAGAGATGAAGCAGAGAAAAATCAAATAAAAAAAAATCAAAATGATGAGGTACCATCCTTTGATTTGAAAATTTCTTAATTGTCTTCAAATGTGAATGAAAATGAAGTGGAAGATGATACTACTCGCCACGCTGCACAATCTGAAAATCAAACAGAATCTGAAAATTAAACAAGCAAAAAAGAAGTTGAAACATGTATTCAAATTACTGGAATACAAACAATGTTAGATAGAATTGATGAAAATGATACTGAAAAAGAAATCAGTGATCTGATTCAAAACACATCATTCCTCAACCCACAAGAAGATCCGTATAAAACACCTGCAAAATTTGTTCAGGAAGAACAACCAACAAGTGATATCAACAAAACAGAACAAATAATCACAAAGATAGTACGACCAGATCGACAGAAAAATGCAGGAGAAGCATTATGTTCACCATACTATCAAAGACAAATAGCAATGAATGAAGTTAGAAAGGCAAACGAAAACAACATATCGGGATATGCTTTCCACGGAGAAGGAGACATAATGTACAAAAGCATTTATATACACTAACACAAAGCAAAATCAAATATTATAATTTAATATTTTTTTTTTGCAGGGACACTCTCTTTGAAATTAGTGATCATGTATTACTGTCAAGATATGCTGCAGAAATAATGAGGCCAGGATTGGAAATAACAGGGGAAGTAATCAATTGTTGGGCATATATTTTGAATGAATAAGAAAAAAGAAGATCAAAAGATAACAAAACTCCAAAATTTTTATGTACTATTCGAATGTTGGTAAGATCTATAAAATGCAATTTGTCTGTTTTATACAAATAATATATGTTTAATGAAGTTATTTGAAGTTTGATTGAATAAAGTTATATAAAATGCAATTGTCAGTTTTATTTCTTTCATAAAACGCAATGTGTACTTTGTTTGAATGGAGTTTTATAAAACGCAATTGTATTACCTTCATAAAACGCAATTAATATTTTAATTTGTTTATTGTTATGCAGGCTTTCACATTGAATGAAGAGGAAGAAAAAATGATAGAAGAGTTCACAGAGAACATAGAAAAAATTCTTCATGGTTCAAAGTTAAAAAAGCATAAACGATTTTAAAATTATCCTTGTCCCTATTCTCCATGTAGAGCATTTCTTTGTGATCTCATTCAATGTTGAAGAAAAACAAATATTCATCATTGACAACAGTACAAAAGAGGTTACAAATAAACAAAAATATGGTGATGTGCCTGAAAAAACAGTAAGTTTTCCGACTTATGCTTTTAAAACACAATATAAACCACCGAATCTTTTTTTTTCTGTAGAGGAATGCTTTGGCAGGTTACCTTAAATCTGTTGGTCATCCAAATGCAGATGATATATAGGACATAGAACCTATTAGAATGGAGATGAAATGGAGCACAAAAGATAACGGCATTGACTGTGGTATATTCTGTATGCGTCATATGGAATGTTATAACGGTGAAGAAGTCGAAAAATGGAATTGTGGGTTTCATGAGGAATATGAATAGCCTGCAATTATGAAGAAGGGTAAAAACAAAAAATAAGTGAACAAGCAGACCGCACAACTTGAAGATTTAAGACGAAAGTTTATCACAAATATATTATTACACGATCTCAACGAACGCAAAGATTATGTTATTGAGAATTCAAATAAGTTTCGCAACCTCAGTGCAAAACTTAAAAAAACTTTCTTATGACACTAGTTTAGAAAAGATTCAAAAAAGGCTTGCTCTTGCTGGTTTATGAATTTATTTTGTTTAAAACAATTACTTTGATTTAGAAATGCTAGTTATTTTAAAATGCAATATTTTGTCTTTTATTCTAATTTATCATATAATGCAATATTTTGTTGGTATATTGTCACACCCTCAAAATACCACCTAGGGAATGTCCCTATTAGGCGTGTGACATACCAGGATCTAGCCACCAATCACATTGAACTCATAGATATATTTAAATAAAACTTTCATTTATTAACATAAAGTGTTACAAATTACGAATAATTCATGGTATACAGCGGAAGCATAATTCATTCGTTAAGTATTTATAAGCCACATGTAAAGTCATTAGTCTTGTATTGGGATTCCATGTATCTCGACCCATGACCACTCCAGCTTCCCAGACAGCAAGTTCCAACAATATGCACCTAAAGGCCTGCAAGGCATGTAACAACGAATCAACAACAAAGTTGAGCGAGTTCACAGTTGGTTGTCCAGTTTACAGTTGTTTCAAAAGCCATAAGTTCATTTGAAAATCAGTAGTTAATCAGTTCCTTGTTTCCCAAACCATATCCATAACCAGTGGGGGCTTCCCCATGTGAACCACTAGACCGTTACCATATCGACAACTGACGAAAGTAAGTTGTGCCCTAAGTCAATGTCTATCATCATTGACTGAGTGCCCAGATCCATTAGTACATGCCCGTCCTACCGGCACGGTGTGAGGCTTGTCAACCCTAATAGCGCTATCAACTAATGACCCGCTCACCATTGGCCCGGCGATTAAGTCGATATAAAAATGAGGGACTTCATGATAGAATTTTGTCTAGTAAGTTTAAGGTTGTTTTCCTACCCAAGGAGGACGAACGTACGTATTCTACCCAAGGAGAATACATAGGATTAATATTGGCATCCTACCCATGGAGGATGGTGGTACATATCCTACCCAAGGAGGATATGCAGGTTCCGTTTTAATTCTTTAACCCATTCCCAACCACCGGGAATCCCATGCCTTAGAAAGTGTGTGAACTCACCTTGGTTTGCTCGGTATGATTAGTTACTTTGTTTACGTTTACAGTTGGTCAACCAATTCCTAGCATAGTTACCAATGGTAATCAGATTATATGCACATAATTCATGTATTCCACATTAACATTACACAAACAGCGGACACCTAACCAACAGTTAAATCTCATGCACGTTATAATACATGTTCATGTTCTCAATAATGGTTACCAATATCAGTCAGTTTCATGTAAACATAAAACATGTGTCCTTTGCATTTATAACACAAATTACAAATAAACAACACGCATATTATTACGTAGATCATAGCGAGCAGTTGGGTCTAAAACAACACAAGTTCATATCACACTACATCACAAGTGGTTTGGTTTACATTCAAGTACACACGCTAATTGTGACAAGTAAATATGCATCGTAATTTAACCGATTATCTTTATGTAATTATCTAAACACACAATAATGGCCGACATCTGTTAGAGCATTCAAGTTATTATTGGACCGATAATATTCATTCATTGAAATCAAAGTCTAAATTTGTAAGATGCTTATTGGGCCTCCTAGATCACTTAACTTGTTTTTAATTGGGCCGCTTGACTTTTAATGCACAGCAACCATGTGGGTTCGAACAGAATGTGATGGCTACAACCTTCCACACAAATAATTCCCAATTCACAGCAATCAATTAATTAGAATCAATTCACATAGCCCACTGTTATCAAGAACGTAACATAACACCACTATTTATCAAATCACATAACACCCTTATTGCTTGTTCATGCTATACATTAAACATGTATCATCTTCTATCTATTAACCTATCATAACGAGTTTTACATATTACAGTGCAACATAATCACTATCATTGCTTCATTATGCTAATCGGCCCTAACATGCAACTTGTATCATCAGGTAAACATCATCACATAATCATCGAGTATTAACATCAATATATAGTTATCGAGTCTTAACATGATTTAGCATGGCAGTACATGGTTAATATAGCCCAAGTTCCTCACGGTTGTAGACATACCAATATCTTCTAAATCAAAATCATGCAAAACACCATCATCAATAAATAGCTAGCATAGACAGGGATTTACTAACCAATAACCTTGATCAAATAAAGTGATGTATCGAGGGGGGGGGGGTTCTCCTGCCGACGCACTTCCAAGATGGTAGGGTTTGTTGTTGTGATTAGAGATTAACAAGGTGTTTACGTTCAAGAACCTATATAAGGTTAATAACTTAAAACAAGTGGGCCGATCACATGTTTACAACCGTCCAACTTGTTGATCCCAAAACCCAGCTCTCGAATATGTCTATTGCTGCTGCCGTCTATTCCTTTTCTTGCGATGTATGTATGAGTGTTTTTATAGGATTCTAATTAATTGGGCTGAAATAAATGTGTGGCACGTAATGGCAGGGCCCAATCAAAACTAAACAATGTGCACAGAGGCTCCATTCCGAATAAAACATGTGATGGCAAGTGGTTGTAATTTGGGGAACTCACAAGGGTAAAATCGGTATTTTGTGTTCAATTAAATCAAAGTGCATCTTGTAAGGTATAGTTATAAAGCCCAAAATATAAGCGAGCCAACAATTTCCAACTAGTTATCTAATCAGGTTATCAAACGTTTAAGTTTAATGGAGTTAAGATCACAAGATTACACGTCACTAGCCTTGGAAGTTCGGGTTGTCACATCATCCCCAACTTGAAAGAAATTTCGTTCCAAAATTTAGCACATAGTTACTTAGGAAGCTAGTTAGGTTGCGTGGTTTCCTGGTTTTCCTGGGGTGTCACATCATCCCCCCGTTGGTTTGGAATTTCGTCCCAAAATTCCGCAGTAGCTTCAGCCTCAGTAGTGGTTTCACCTTTCTCGAACAACTAGGGATACTTGTGTTTCATTTGGTCTTCTCGTTCCCAGGTGAACTCTAGGCCACGACGGGAGTTCCAACGAACTCGAACAAGAGGTATTCTGGTGCGCTTGAAAACCTTAACGTCTCGGTCAGTAATCTCTATTGGTTCCTCGACGAATCGCAGCTGATTGTCGATAGTGAGCTCCTTGAGAGGAACTATGAGGGTCTCATCTGACAGACACTTCTTTAGATTTGACACGTGAAATACGTTGTGAACTCCAATGAGTTCTTCGGGTAGGTTCAGTTTGTAGGCCACCTTGCCTATTTTCTCTGTGATTCCGAAAGGTCTGACATACCGCGGGTTGAGTTTGCCTCGTTTACCAAAACGAACTACACCTTTCCAAGGTGAGACTTTAAGTAGTACTCAATCCCCAACCTAGAACTCGAGTGGTTTCCTTCACTTATCAGCGTATCTTTTCTGAGGGTCATGAACTGCCACCATTCATTGTCGTATCGGTGCAATCTTCTCTGTTGTGTCTACGACGAGTTCTAGGCCAGTGATTTGGCTGTCTCCAACCTCTGCCCAACAAAGAGGTGATCGGCACTTCCGTCCGTACAATGCCTCAAACGGAGCAGCCTGGATACTGGTGTGGTAACGGTTGTTATACGAAAACTCTACTAACGGGAGGTGTCTTTCCAGCCGTTACCAAGGTCGATCACACATGCCCAAAGCATGTCTTCAAGAGTTTGGATGGTGCGTTCAGTCTGCCCATCCGTCTGTGGATGATATGCGGTGCTCATGCCTAGACGTGAGCTAAAGGATTTGTGCATCGCTTGCCACATATCAGATGCAAATCGTGGGTCACGATCAGAGATAATGGAGGTTGGCACCCCGTGCCTAGTAATCACTTCTTTCAGGTAGATGACTGCAAGTGTAGAAAACTTATCCGTTTCCTTGATGGCTAGACAGTGTGCTGGTTACGTGAGACAATCAACAATCATCCAGGTGATATTGTTTCCATTTCAAGTTGTAAGTAGACTAGCGACCAAATCCATGGCAGTCTGTTTTCGCTTTCCATATAGGTGTTTTTGGTTGCTAACACTTCACCTTGACTTTCCCACAAGTCAAACATCATTCCCACACCTAGCTAGGTGGGCCTTCATGCCCGATTACCAGTACAAGGTTTATAAATCCTAATGTCTCTCATCAAAACCCAGACGACTATAATATCGAAGCCGGTGTGCTTTGCTCAACTCGAATTTCATACAGTTACTGTATAATGAGATCCACATTCATTCCATGAGGTAGCGAATATCGTCCAACCTACCTAGGTTGCTTCTCCATGCCCCGCATGGGTTCAACTTGAAAATTCTCTCCCTTCAGTTCTCCAGTTTGAACAGAGCGAGTCTAAACAGGTAGGTTAGAGTCAATGGTGAGCTACACGCTCATACGTGTTTAAGATCCATAGTCATAATCGCTCAAGAGTTCCATCCAGCAATGCCATCACGTGTTTTAGCTCCTTCGAAATAATGGTACACGGGAGGCCCTTGTGATCGGTCTAAGTAGTGCATTTGGTACCGTCCAAGTAATGCCTCCAACTTAAATCCAAAGACCACGGTTTCCACCGCAGGTTGTGACTCATGCAATTCTCCTTCGAAATCCACTACGTGCGCCATCGTCTCCTCGTGTTGCATCAGCGTATAACTGGAACTCTGATTCGGACCATCATGGTATACCACAAAATCACCCGCACCCTCGGGTAAAGACGATGCTCAATGCATTGCAGAGTTGGAATTCGAAAGCTGAAAAGACATCCTCCTGCTTCGTCTTTCACGAACACAACACCCTGCTGTGCTAAAGAGATTTAAGATGTACGACCTTCGAAAATCCTGTGAGTAAGTTGCGATAGTATCTAGCGAAACCAAGTAATTGTTGCATCCCCGAAGGAATATTTGGTGTCGATCAGTTTCTAACAAGATGCATCTTAGCAAGATCCTCGTGTATTCCCACTCCGTTGGTTACATGATCAGAATGCATCTCTCGAATCTAGATGTGACATTTAACAAGACTTCGCACGTAATGGCTCCTCCCATAGGAGCACTAAAATAGGATACATATGCCACCCATGGTGTTCTTTTCTCCTGGTCATGATTCAGTACATCATCAACAAATACGGTCGATTCATGTGATCCCAGAAGCTGCTGGTGTCACACCCCCAAAATCCACATGCGGAGTATCACCGCTTGGAGGCGTGACTGACCAGGATCAAGCCACCAATCATATTGAACAACGAAATATAGTAAAGATAAACCAAACACAATATAATTGGCGTTCAAAATAAGTTAACCAAATTCAAACATCAGCAGAAGCATAAAGTTGTAAAACCAAAACATAAGTTTTAAAAGTTCAAATGTTCCACATGGAACTCCACATTCCATGTCCCACAACGACACTCCCCATGCAAGCTCCAGCTAAGTACCTATTGACCTGCAAAGCATGTAGTAACGAGTCAACAATAATGTTGAGCGAGTTCACAGTTGGGTGTTCGTTTTAAGTTGTTCCAAAAATAGTTCCTTTAACTGGCATCCCTGCCGTGGGGGTTACCCCATAGTTGAAAACGTGATTTGTTTAACCCATTAACCCTGGCAATCCAGCCGTGGGGGCTACCCCATGATAGTTATCTGGCATTTCGGCCGTGGGGGCTACCCCATGTATACACTAGACTCGTTACCATATCGACTGCTGACTAAAGTCATGTTTAAGTGCCCTGAACTGTCAATGTCTATCATCATTGACGTGCCCAGATCCATTAGTTCACGCCCGTCCTCTGCGGCATGGTGTGAGTCTTGTCAGACCTAAATAGCGTTATCTAACTAATGACCCGCTCGCCATTGGCCCGGCGATTAAGTCGATATAAAAAGGAGGGACTTCGTTATAGAGTTTTGGTCTAGTAAAGTTATCTGTCCGTGAGGACGAGGAATTACATTCCTGAACCATTACTGTCCTACCCAATAAAGGACGAGGAATCCATATTCCTTAACCCCATTCCCAACCCCTGGGAATCCCATGCTTTGTAGAGTGTGAACTCACCTTGGTTTGCTCGGCAGATACACAGAAAGGTCAAGTCTAGAAGCTAGTGGTCAACCACGTCCTAACATGGTTACCATACAAGTCAGGTTTAGGTTTAAGATTTGCACACATGTTTACACATATCTATCAGATTACGATCACGTATTGATCATGGCAGCTTAGCATACACGATATCAATTTAACATACATATGAAGTCCACACATAACTCGGCCCAACAATTAACAGAACAACATGTATACGGCCCAACCAACAAATCAGTTCAATAATCTTGTGCGGTCCTGATTGATTGTACGATTGGAAGCTTAGTCCGGTCCAACATGTGAACACGGCCCAACAGTTAAGCAAACATTTCAACTAGTGTAATCCAATAAATCTTGAGCGACTCGAACTACCTTGTGCGACTCAGAACATCTTGTGCGACTGTGGGTGGTCTTGTACGATTAGGTACCTAACTTCCTAAAATTATGCCATCAGTTACTAACTTATTGATAATTTCCATATTTGTAGATATCAATCAACAGTTTCTAAACCCAACCATATTCGATCAAACAAAGGTTATATCAGTTGTTCCATATGAACCCTAATCCGATCACACATGAACAAAACACCAACAACAATTATAACATCTACCATCATAACAAGATCATCGATATATACCAAGTGGTAATCACCTAATCACACAACATTCAATTATCAATCATCATGTGAACCGACAAATCTGTGCCATCAACTAACCTATTTTATATAATACTATCCCATGTTTATCAAGTTATATATTCAATTTACATTGAAATCCTAACCGTTGACTAATGAGCACTAAGCATAATATACCCATTCTAAATTATACATGCAAGACATATACAAGTGACCAACACATGTCCACTGACAACAATTTCCATGCATATGAATAATATGGCCGACAATTTAAGAAGTGATCCTTATCACTTTGGCTGCACCCTCAAGGTTTTTCACATGCATGACAGACACAAACATGATTTAATCACAACAATTGATACTACACATGCATGGCAGGAGATTCAATACTACATTTATGTTATTTGCACAAAAGCTATCCCTAGATAACATCATAATCAATTCGGTCAACAAGTTAAACAACACAAGAAACACTAACCGAGATTAAGAAGAGTATGATGATGGCGATCACGACGAGGGGGGGGGTTTCTCCAGTTGCCGCACGATCTCAAGGAGAGAGTATGAGCTCTAGGGTTTTGTGATAGGGTTTTGTGATTATGTCAAATACCAACCTAATGAGAGGGTTTTCACAAAACCAAGTGTATATTCGTTGAATGTGAGCCGAGCCCAAAAATTCGGGTTTCGTTTGGGCCAAGGGCTAGCCCAAGATAATTGAAAGAGTGTTGTGCGACTCGGGGGTGTATTGTGCAAATCGGTTATACATTGTGCGATCCACATATGTTACAAGTATATACATAACACAATACAATTTCATAACACAATAAAATTTCATAACACTTATCACATAATTAAAACATAACATTTTATTGCAAACAATCACAATAGTTAATCACATAACACTCACACCGGTTACTTCAAAATGCATAGTTAAGTTCAGAAATACGAGTTGTCACATTATCCCCAAGTTGAAAGAAATTTCGTCCCGAAATTTAGCACGTACTCACTGAGGAAGCTAGTTACGTTGTATGGTTTTCCTGGGGTGTCACATCCTCCCCCCGTTGATCTGGAATTTCGTCCCGAAATTCCGTAGCTTCGGCCTCAGTAGTGGTTGTACTGTTTGCAAATAGTTGGGGATATTTTTGTTTCATCTGATCTTCGCGTTCCCAGGTGAACTCTGGGCCGCGACGTGAGTTCCAATGAACTTGAACGAGAGGTATTCTAGTACGCTTGAGGACCTTGACATCCCGGTCTGTAATTTCAACTGGTTCCTCAACGAATCGCAACTGCTCGTCGATAGTGAGCTCCTTCAAAGGACCTATGTGGGTCTTATCTGACAGGCACCTCTTCAGATTCGACACGTGGAAAACATCGTGAACTGCACTGAGTTCTGCTGGTAAGTTCAGTCTGTAGGCCACCTTGCCTATTTTCTCAACGACTTCGAAAGGTCCAACGTATCGTGGGTTAATTTTGCCCCGTTTACCAAAACGAACCACACCCCTCCAGGGTGAAACTTTGAGTAGTACACGCTCCCCAATCTGGAGCTCTAGTGGTTTTCTGCCCTTATCGGCGTAGACTTTCTGACGGTCACGAGTTGCCGCCATTCGTTGTCGTATCTGAGCAATTCGTTCTGTTGTGTCTACCACAAGTTCTGGACCCGTAATCTGACTATCCCCCACCTCTTCCCAACAAAGAGGTGACCGGCATTTACGCCCGTATAATGCCTCAAATGGAGCAGCTTTAATGCTGGTGTGGTAGCTGTTATTGTACGAAAATTCCACAAGTGGCAGATGCTTTTCCCAGCCGTTGCCAAAGTCAATCACACATGCCCTAAGCATGTCTTCAAGGGTCTGGATGGTGCGTTCAGACTGCCCATCCGTTTGTGGGTGATAAGCTGTGCTCATATCTAGCCGTGAGCCAAAAGACTTGTGCATTGCTTGCCACAGTTCTGAAGTAAAGCGTGCATCTCGATCCGAGATAATAGAGGTGGGCACTCCGTGCCTCGAGACAACTTCCTTGAGATATATGTCTGCTAGGGTGGAGAACTTATCCGTTTCTTTGATAGCCAGGAAGTGAGCAGACTTTGTGAGTCGATCCACGATCACCCAAATAGTATCGTTACCACGTTGCGATCTAGGCAGGCCAGTAACAAAATCCATGGAAATTTGCTCCCATTTCCATTGTGGTATCTCTGGTTGTTGAAGTGGGCCTGAAGGTTTCTGGTATTCCGCCTTGACTCTCGCACAAGTCAAGCACTTGCTAACGTAAGTTGCTATGTGGGCCTTCATGCTAGGCCACCAATATGTAGTTTTGATATCGTGGTACATTTTATCCGAACCTGGATGTACTGAGTAGCGAGACTTGTGTGCCTCATCCATCACAAGCTCTCGTAGGTTGCCATAAAGTGGGACCCAAATGCATCCTCTGACGTAGTAAGCACCGTCTTCCTTCTGTTCTAAGCGTTGCCTTGAGCCGCGTAGGGCTTCAGCCCTGATGTTTTCTGGTTTCAATGCTTCTACCTGAGCATCTCGTATCTGGGAAGGAAGACTAGACTGTATAGTGAGTTGAAAAGCTCGTACGCGCTTGGGCGCAGTGTCCTTTCGACTGAGGGCGTCAGCCACAACCTTGGCTTTGCCTGGGTGATACCTGATCGAGCATTCGTAGTCATTCAGTATCTCGACCCATCGTCGTTGTCGCATATTCAGTTCCTTCTGTTTGAAGATATGCTCGAGACTCCTGTGGTCGGTGTAGATGGCGTACTTGGCACCGTACAGGTAATGTCGCCATATCTTAAGTGCAAAAACAACAGCTCCCAGCTCTAAATCGTGTGTGGTGTAGTTCTTTTCGTGAACTTTGAGTTGGCGTGAGGCGTAGGCTATAACTTTATCCCGCTGCATCAATACATAACCAAGACCCTGAATAGATGCGTCGCAGTAAACCACGAAGTCGTCTGTGCCCTGTGGCAATGAAAGAATAGGTGCACTGCAAAGTCTATCCTTTAAGTGATGAAATGCTAATTCCTGTGCATTTCCCCATTGATAAACAACGCCTTTCTGCATTAGTGAGGTAAGAGGCTGTGCAATCTTGGAAAAATCTTTAATGAACCTCCTGTAATAACCTGCCAATCCCAAGAATTGGCGAATTTCTGTTGGTGTACGAGGTGCAGGCCAGTTCTTAATCAAATCTACCTTGGATGGATCAACGTGAATCCCATCCGTGTTTACCACATGGCCTAAGAAATGGACTTCGCGAAGCCAGAAGTCACATTTTGAAAACTTGGCGTACAGCTGTTCTGCTCGAAGGAGTTCCAAAATAAGTCGTAAATGTTGCTCATGTTCCTCCTGACTCTTCGAATAGATCAGGATGTCGTCGATGAAAACAATAACGAACTTGTCTAGGTATGGCTTGCACACTCGATTCATCAAGTCCATGAAGACCGCTGGTGCGTTTGTCAGCCCAAAAGGCATAACCAAAAACTCATAATGCCCATAACGGGTCCTAAAAGCCGTTTTAGAGACGTCCTCTTCTCGGACTCTCAGCTGGTGATATCCTGATCTCAAATCAATCTTTGAATAGTAGCTCGACCCTTGCAGCTGGTCGAACAAGTCGTCAATGCGTGGAAGAGGATAGCGATTCTTCACAGTCACCTTGTTCAGTTCACGGTAGTCGATGCACATTCTGAACGTACCGTCTTTCTTCTTCACAAATAGCACTGGAGCTCCCCAGGGCGAAGAGCTAGGACGAATAAAACCCTTATCCAAGAGTTCTTGCAATTGTTTAGACAGTTCTTCCAGTTCGGTTGGAGCTAAGAGAGAAGGTGCTCGAGTTATAGGTGCTGCTCAAGGAGCTTGTTACTTTGAATTACCAAAGGTTCTTAACCAGCACGAGGAATGCGGACGTTCTTTTCTTTACAAAGAATCTCTGCTCGATGTTGAGGTAGCCAATCCATACCAATATAGATGTCGAAACCATCACAACGTTGGGATCATTCCTAGTATCACCCTGACCAATCACGAACACTCGACCCCTGGCACCATTGCCATCGTTATTACCCCCATTGTTGCCTCCGTTATTGTTCCCGTTTCCTTGGTTGTGGTTCTGATTCTGGTTCTGGTTCAACTGTGAGCAGTGTCTCTTGAAGTGACCTTCAGCACCACACTGATAACATCCCTTGTTACCCTGTTGTTGCTGCTGATTCTATAGATCTTGTGGCTGTTGTTGTCGGTTCTGGTTTGCAGGATGTGAGCTTCTACCATCTTTGGCTCTATGACCAAGCTTGTTGCATCATTGACAATGATTTCGGTTGCACTGCCCGCTGTGGTGCAATTTACATCGTTTGCACTTTGGGTGGTTTCCCCTGTATCCACCCTGCCCTTGACTACTAAAATTTTGCTGACCAGGACTTTGGTTGTCATCGATCTTTTGCTGCTATGCCTGGGGCGGAACCGTAGTCGAACCCTTGCTAGGGGTTCCATCCCACTTTCGTTTGTTGTCACTGGGGTAGCAGAAGTAGTAGTAGTGGCAGAACCTATATGCTTAGGCAGCCTGTTCTGTTCCACTGCCTGGTCTGTGAGACTATGAGCAAGACGAGTAACATCCTCGATAGTAGCAAGGTTAGCAGAAGTCACATGACTTTGAATCTCTGGTACTAAGCCTTTGAGGTACAGCTCAATGCGCTTGATGGGAGGGTCCACCATAGTTGGACATAACACTGTCAATTCGTCGGATCGTTTCGTGTACGCTTCTATCTCTGACCCCGTCATCTTCAGGTTAAAGAACTCTACCTCCAACTTATGAATGCCATCACGATTGCAATATTCCTCTTTGATCCATTCCTTGAAGGTGTTCCATGGAGTGGCGTTAGCAGCCACCAACCCCAGCATTTGGACCTGAGCGTTCCACCACATGAGCGCTATACTCTCGAGAGTACCGGTAGCATACTTCACCCTGCGAGCCTCAGGGTATTCACACATCTCGAAAGCAGATTCGAGCTTTTCGAACCAGTGGAGGAGACCTACAGCTCCTTTAGTGCCACTGAAAGTACTAGGACGACAGTCCATGAACGCCCTGAATGTGCATACAGGCGGCTGAGTGTTCTGACCTTGTTGCGCGAGGAAGAAAAGACAGGGTTAAGCGCGAGAATTGGGTCATGAGAGTAGGATCTAACATCCTAGGGTAGGTTCGTAACAGCAGTTTATACCTCCTGCCTGAGCGGCTGCGAATGCTGCCGTAACTTGTTTGTTGATAAGAGCCGTCAGCTGGCTTGAGTTAGGTTGACACGTTCCCTCATGATCTTCACATCGAAGGAAACACAAATAGGGAAGGTGTCGCGAATGTGTGTAAGTGTGGAGTGACAGAAGGAAGCAAGCACGCATGTGTTTTCAAGCTATCGTTGTTACGTTTATCTAAGCATACCATAAGCAAAGTTCTATCTAATCTAACAAGTAGGCAATAAGACATAAATCACATCACCTAGAATGTTGAGCCTTGCACGTGGATTGAAGCGTCGTTGTGGATCGTAGAGCACTGTACAGGTTATAGTCTGGTTTTAACAAAAACGTTTTCCCTTATTAAAACCAAGTTCTCTATAACCAATGGCTCTGATACCAATCTGTCACACCCCCAAAATCCACATGCGGAGTATCACCGCTTGGAGGCGTGACTGACCAGGATCAAGCCACCAATCATATTGAACAACGAAATATAGTAAAGATAAACCAAACACAATATAATTGGCGTTCATAATAAGTTAACCAAATTCAAACATCAGCGGAAGCATAAAGTTGTAAAACCAAAACATAAGTTTTAAAAGTTCAAATGTTCCACATGGAACTCCACATTCCATGTCCCACAACGACACTCCCCATGCAAGCTCCATCTAAGTACCTATTGACCTGCAAAGCATGTAGTAACGAGTCAACAATAATGTTGAGCGAGTTCACAGTTGGGTGTTCGTTTTAAGTTGTTCCAAAAATAGTTCCTTTAACTGGCATCCCTGCCGTGGGGGTTACCCCATAGTTGAAAACGTGATTTGTTTAACCCATTAACCCTGGCAATCCAGCCGTGGGGGCTACCCCATGATAGTTATCTGGCATTTCGGCCGTGGGGGCTACCCCATGTTTACACTAGACTCGTTACCATATCGACTGCTGACTAAAGTCATGTTTAAGTGCCCTGAACTGTCAATGTCTATCATCATTGACGTGCCCAGATCCATTAGTTCACGCCCGTCCTCTGCGGCACGGTGTGAGGCTTGTCAGACCTAAATAGCGCTATCTAACTAATGACCCGCTCGCCATTGGCCTGGCGATTAAGTCGATATAAAAAGGAGGGACTTCGTTATAGAGTTTTGGTCTAGTAAAGTTATTTGTCCGTGAGGACGAGG
The DNA here is from genome assembly GCA_030545235.1 of Helianthus tuberosus. Classification (NCBI taxonomy): domain Eukaryota; kingdom Viridiplantae; phylum Streptophyta; class Magnoliopsida; order Asterales; family Asteraceae; genus Helianthus; species Helianthus tuberosus. The sequence continues at coordinate 34,364 of JARYGA010007695.1, read as the reverse complement.
AATTACATTCCTGAACCATTACTGTCCTACCCAAGAAAGGACGAGGAATCCATATTCCTTAACCGCATTCCCAACCCCTGGGAATCCCATGCTTTGTAGAGTGTGAACTCACCTTGGTTTGCTCGGCAGATACACAGAAAGGTCAAGTCTAGAAGCTAGTGGTCAACCACGTCTTAACATGGTTACCATACAAGTCAGGTTTAGGTTCAAGATTTGCACGCATGTTTACACATATCTATCAGATTACGATCACGTATTGCTCATGGCAGCTTAGCATACACGATATCAATTTAACATACATATGAAGTCCACACATAACTCGGCCCAACAATTAACAGAACAACATGTATACGGCCCAACCAACAAAACAGTTCAATAATCTTGTGCGGTCCTGATTGATTGTACGATTGGAAGCTTAGTCCGGTCCAACATGTGAACACGGCCCAACAGTTAAGCAAACATTTCAACTAGTGTAATCCAATAAATCTTGTGCGACTCGAACTACTCTTGTGCGACTCGGAACATCTTGTGCGACTGTGGGTGGTCTTGTACGATTAGGTACCTAACTTCCTAAAATTATGCCATCAGTTACTAACTTATTGATAATTTCCATATTTTAGATATCAATCAACAGTTTCTAAACCCAACCATATTCGATCAAACAAAGGTTATATCAGTTGTTCCATATGAACCCTAATCCGATCACACATGAACAAAACACCAACAACAATTCTAACATCTACCATCATAACAAGATCATCGATATATACCAAGTGGTAATCACCTAATCACACAACATTCAATTATCAATCATCATGTGAACCGAAAAATCTGTGCCATCAACTAACCTATTTTATATAATACTATCCCATGTTTTTCAAGTTATATATTCAATTTACATTGAAATCCTAACCGTTGACTAATGAGCACTTAGCATAATATACCCATTCTAAATTATACATGCAAGACATATACAAGTGACCAACACATGTCCACTAACAACAATTTCCATGCATATGAATAATATGGCCGACAATTTAAGAAGTGATCCTTATCACTTTGGCTGCACCCTCAAGGTTTTTCACATGCATGACAGACACAAACATGATTTAATCACAACAATTGATACTACACATGCATGGCAGGAGATTCAATACTACATTTATGTTATTTGCACAAAAGATATCCCTAGATAACATCATAATCAATTCGGTCAACAAGTTAAACAACACAAGAAACACTAACCGAGATTAAGAAGAGTATGATGATGGCGATCACGACGAGGGGGGGTTTCTCCAGTTGCCGCACGATCTCAAGGAGAGAGTATGAGCTCTAGGGTTTTGTGATTATGTCAAATACCAACCTAATGAGAGGGTTTTCACAAAACCAAGTGTATATTCGTTGAATGTGAGCCGAGCCCAAAAATTCGGGTTTCGTTTGGGCCAAGGGCTAGCCCAAGATAATTGAAAGAGTGTTGTGCGACTCGGGGGTGTATTGTGCAAATCGGTTATACATTGTGCGATCCACATATGTTACAAGTATATACATAACACAATACAATTTCATAACACAATAAAATTTCATAACACTTATCACATAATTAAAACATAACATTTTATTGCAAACAATCACAATAGTTAATCACATAACACTCACACCGGTTACTTCAAAATGCATAGTTAAGTTCAGAAATACGAGTTGTCACATTATCCCCAAGTTAAAAGAAATTGCGTCCCGAAATTTAGCACGTACTCACTGAGGAAGCTAGTTAAGTTGTATGGTTTTCCTGGTTTTCCTGGGGTGTCACAGCTGGTGTGTCGATCAACTCAATGATCATGGTGTACAAAGTTTAAATGGTTGCATTGCGTTCGACATGCTGTTCTAAGAGCATTCTCCACTTAGACTTCCATCTGATGATAATTCGTTCACTAGCCCATCCTCAAATGGAAGCTAGTTCCTCGCAATTGGTCGACGGGTTGTCCATACGTGGTCGAGGCAAACGGTTCTTGACTGTCACCTTGTTGAGTTCTCGATAGTCAGTACACATACGAAAAGGCTTATCTTCATGGGTATAGTGAGGGCTCCTTAAAGTGAAAACTCCTGTCCAACAGTTCCTGTAGTTGGTTAAACAGCTCCTGCAACCCTCCTGGTGCAAGATGGTAAAGAGTACGAGTAGTTAGAACTGCCTCTGGCGCGAGGTCAAACTGAGTTCCTACCTAACCGTTGTAGAGATGATCCTGGAAGTTCCTCGGGCAGCACATTGAGGTTAATCACGAAACACTGGTGGATCTTCAAACCTCTTTTCCTTAGCCTTGACATCAGTAACGAGTACTATCATAGCGGGATAATCCTTCTGTGGACACTTCTGGCCTTCACTGCTGAATTGATGCTAACCTCTGCACCACTCTGACGCGTTAGAACAGATAACAATCCTCCACTAGGAGAGGGATACGTAGAATCTTCTCTTCACAGGGTATATCTATCAAGAACAACAGAAGGAAGGTCGATGTCGAACACTTGTCCCACAAGGTCGAGTTTTCATCCTAACGATCATATGAGGTTTCCATTGTCTTGCCATCAGCCGATTCCACAACAGGTTCGGTTTCAAGAAGCATCAGGGTTAAGCAGAAGAGTGGCGAAGTGATTAGTCACCAAGAACACGTAGGCCACCATGTTGTTATAATCCCGGCATCGCCCATGCCAATCCCTAATGTCCCTCCATGAGCATCATTTCCCGTGTTGTTGTACTCGTTGCGAGGATTTCTAGTACGGCTGTCGTTCCCTTGGTTATTGTCGTTGGATTTAACATCGGCCACTCCATGCCGTAGGCACCTTCACTTTCCATACCGTTGGTTACCATTACAAATACCTTGTTGTTGCCGTGACTGTTGCCTCTAATGCTGTTGTTTGAAACGGAGCTCTACGACCTTTTACCGACAGGGTCCACCTCTTCACATTCCATGGTACGTGCTAAGGCACTACTCACTGTGCGGGGAGTTTCACATTCCATTCTACAGTCAGTTGTCATTGCTTATTGTCACACCCCGACCACGTAGAACATACAAAACGTGGCGGAAACGTCGGGGAGTGTTGTAACAGAATTATTGTTTCACAACCATGGCATACAAAGTTATATTTTATTTATTAAACAAGAGTGTTATATTGTCTTAAACAGGAAACAAAGAGTTCATAACATAATTAAACTAGTCTATCTTCATTTTTAGTCTCTAAGGCACAGGTCCGCCCTAGTGTCACGATCGTCATCCTACGCAAAAGCTCCTGAAAACACATGTGAAAATAGGTAAGTCAGCATAAAAATGCCTGTGAGATACATAGGATTTGTGAAAAAAAGGATTCATGACTTATAAGTTTAGAAAAAGTTGTTTAACAAAAGTCAGTCATGAACCTTGTAAATTGTTTTGTTTTGTAAATCATTCAAAAAGCGATGATATGTATAAATAAGAGAATAATGTAAGGTTAAATGAATAACCAAGTAAAATGAGTTTGGATAAGATAAGTTGTTTTGTAAATCAATGTCTTGTGAAAATAAGTTGTTTATGTAAAACGTAATATGTCAAATATTGAAATGATTTAAGTAACGCTACGACATGTAATGTCATACAAACACTTATATATAGGAAGTACCAGCGGCGTATCCACCATGCTTGTATCATATTACACACGCCTCGTTACTCAAATCACTTACTCAAACCAATCAACAATGTAAATTGTTTATGTATAAATGAATTGTCATGTGTTAATGTGTAAACCATATCGAAATGTCTATGTTCAATGTAAACCACTAAATGTGTATATTAATGTCAAAATGTTTATGTTTAATGTAGATCATGTAATGTGTACCCAAGAATATCATGTATGGTAAGTGAAATATATCAACTAAACCATATGTAAAATGCACAAAAACAAGGTATTGAAGTAAAACATGGTTTAAATCAAAGTTATGTTTTGTGGAACAAATGCATGCTATACTGATACAAACATTTATGCGGTATTGTGAAAATGCATACATCCAAGCCTTGAGACTGTGGCGATAAACCCTTAAACAAATTAAAGGTTTATCTAAGTTATGTGTATCGAATTCGGTCATTCCTTTCATCCAAACCTACCCAGGATGTCTGGAACGGGAGTTGTCAATTCCTATGGTACCACTACCTACTAACGAACGGCGTAGCTAATGTTAATGAATGTACTGTTCCATTTTAAACAACCCAAATATCATACCAAAATGTGAGCATGTGATGAAAACAACTGTACTAAGTATGCACACAATGGGCATACATAGCATGAAATGTAATGTAAAACAATGTACTAAGTATGCACACAATGGACATACATAGCATGAAATGTAATGTAAAACAAAGTACTAAGTACGCACACAATGGACATACATAGCATGAAATGTAATGTAAAACAATGTACTAAGTATGCACACAATGGACATACATAGCATGAACACAATGAAATCATGTACTATAAATGTACTAATGAACATAGCAAGTATATGATGTGAAAGCAGGAAAGCACGAAAGTAACAAGTAGGCACATGTGTTTCACCCCAAAACAGTTTGGAAAACAGTAAAAGAGGGGTCTATGTACTCACTTGAGATTGCTCAGAAGTCCTAAGATAACCACCAAGCAATGCTAGAGATCACGGAATCAAACGGCACCTAGTATAGGTAAGTATGTTAATAAACCGGACCAAAATCGGAGGATCGGATAGAATGAGGGTTCGTAAACCAAACGAGTATGGAGACTCGTGTAATATGGTTTAACAAAGCCTACATACTAAATGAAACCTAACATAAGTGCTTACGACCCATTACGACCTGTTTAGGTAGCTTATGCTACTTTAACGCGTCGTTCACGTGAAACGCGTTCGGACCGCCTAACTAGTCCTATGACAAGTAGAATATGCCTTACCATGCCTAATATTGTCGCCAAATCAGTTTAGATGTCAACAGTTATGTCACATATGTTTATAATGAATTTTGGCATCAAAGGGGTATTTTGGTAATTTACCTAAGGCATATAAACTACCTATCATACAACTACTTAAACGTCGTGACCATAAGGTATAACCTCGGAAGGTTATTCCCTACCTACTATGGTCACCAAATGTATTTGGTCGGATCCTAATGATCGACCAAATGGGTCAGGTTCGAAGGTATAAGCGATTTATCAGATCGCTTACCCTTACGACCCTAGACAACGTGGTAATCAGTAGGCATAGTCACAAGGGACTATAACCATCGTGATTACAATCACGTTGCGAAGTTCAAATGAACTTTGCATTGACCATAAACTGGTCAACGCAGAAAGTCAAACAAAGTTTGACTTTCAGACTCGAAAAGCAATAAAAGAACGAAGGAATACTTACGAAGGGTCCCCGAATGCTAATGTTGATTCAAGTAGCTCAGGTATGAAACAAAGGTTTCAACTTAGAGCTCCTCAAATCAGATTCTAGTGGGTTTTGCAATGAAGTGGGTTGGGTATTTATAGATTTCGGTTCACCGTTAGGATCGTTTCTTGGATACCGTGTCTTGATCTCGCCCGTACACTTGTCGGAATGTTGTGGTAACTCATATTGCTCCCACCACAAGAGTTGGACACATGGCATTGGCCTTTGGAGGGGTTAAGGGCTGTTAACAGCTGTTTAAAAACAAGTTTCTGCATCTGACCCCTGCTTGCGCACCGTAACGTGTTTTGTGTTAAGGTGCGCAAGCACCTTGCAGACCAGAAGTTTGAAAAATGGCAAAACAGGCCCCTGAAGCTCCAAACTTGCTATTTAATGCATTTTTGACACGTTTAAGCCCCGTTAACCCCATTTCTAAGCTCTAAAATGAAGTTAAAGCATAGGGAACTTAAAATGTGCTCAAAAATAACTTGGATGTCGGTTCGTTTGGCCGTACGATCGCGATGTTCGGTTAATTACGACGGAATGCGCATAAGCGCGAAAAACGATCCAAATGACGCGACGAATGGATTTTTGACAAGCCAAACACTAAAGCATAATATTATAATGCTTACATAAATTTTTGGATATCCGGATGTATTCAGAACGTAAGTTATGCGCGAAATTGCAAACTTATGCACTTTTTGGCACTTTTAGTCCCTGAATGACCCAAAAGTTTATATTAGCACACCGAACCCCTCAAAGCCTATTTCTAAGCTATGTAAAGGATATTTATGGTATGTTTAACTTATGGTCATGTTTCGGAATGTTCGTTACAGTTCAAATTGGCATACTTTCGCAGTTTGTCAAGTTTAGTCCCTGTAAGCGAATTAACTTGTTTTTGACATACCAAAGCCTTCAAAACTTATTTCTAAGTTATGTAAAGGTTATTTAAGGTATGTTAAGTATATGTTGATGTTCCGGAGTATTTTTCGCATTAAACTGATTACGTTTATGCACCAGTTTGCGTATAACTCTCCAGAAAGCGATATAGAGTTTGAAATTGAATAAAAGTCAAAACATGAAAAATGTAAAACACAACCAAACAAACATTGGGATCAAATAACATTGTTTTATTGGTAACTGAACTGTTCACAATGATTACAAGCACAGATGTTACAGTCTCCCCTACTTGTGGAAATTTCGTCCCGAAATTTATTTAGAGGAAACTCGTGGGAAAAGATGCGGATATTTCGCCTTCATTTGATCTTCGCGTTCCCAAGTAAACTCGGGTCCACGTTTAGCTTCCCAGCGAACTTTGACCAAAGGAATTCGCTTGCGTTTAAGCCACATGACTTCACGTTCCATGATTTCCACAGGTTTCTCGACAAATTTCAGTGTTTTATCAACACGAATTTCGTCAGGTGGTATGTGGAGGTTCTCATCAGCTAAACACCTCTTGAGATTGGACACGTGAAAGGTTGGATGAACATTTCCAAGTTCAAGAGGTAACTCAAGTCTGTAGGCTACCTTACCGATTCTTTCGACGATCTTGAATGGTCCAACGTATCTAGGTGCAAGTTTTCCTTTCTTTCCAAATCTGATCACACCTTTCCAAGGTGAGACCTTAAGTAATACTCGATCACCGACTTGAAATTCCAAGGGCTTGCGTTTTGGGTCCGCGTAACTCTTTTGACGGCTTCTAGCTGTCTGAAGGTTATCACGAACTTTCTTAATCTTGCCAGTTGTCTCTAAAATGAGGGCAGGTCCAGTAAGCTGAGCCTCGCCGATCTCATTCCAGCAGACTGGTGAACGACATTTTCGACCATAGAGAGCCTCGAAAGGAGCCATTTTGATGCTGGTGTGATAACTGTTGTTGTATGAGAATTCAATTAACGGAAGATGTGAATCCCAATTACCACCAAAGTCGATCACACAAGCTCTAAGCATATCCTCCAGAGTCTGGATTGTTCTTTCAGATTGACCATCCGTTTGCGGATGATAAGCCGTGCTCAGATTAAGTTGGGTCCCCATAGCAGATTGCATGGTTCTCCAAAAATGAGAAGTGAAACGAGCACCTCTGTCAGAAATGATGTTCAAAGGAACACCATGTCGAGCTACAATTTCATCCACATAGATTTTTGCAAGTTTGTCAGCAGAAAAATCCTCACGGATTGGCAAGAAATGCGCTGACTTAGTAAGACGATCAACGACTACCCAAATGGCATCATGACCTTTCTTAGTGCGCGGAAGTTTAGTAATGAGATCCATAGTAATGTTTTCCCATTTCCAAACTGGGATCTCTGGTTGCACCAATAAACCCGAAGGACATTGATATTTAGCCTTAACCTTAAGACAAGTAAGGCATTTTGATACGTATAAGGCAATGTCTTTCTTCATACCAGGCCACCAATACTGAATACGAAGATCCTTATACATCTTATCTGAGCCAGGATGAATAGAATAACGAGACTTATGGGCTTCATCCATAAGCAAGGTGCGAAGGTTATCTTGGCTTGGGACCCACAAACGGTCCATGAAGTAATACGATCCATTGTCCTTCAGTTCCAGATCAGGTGTTATGTGATAGGGAAATTCCTTATCCATTAAACCTTGTGAAACACAAGATTGTTGAGCCTGAGAAATGCATGCCTGGATATCGGATCGAGCTTGGATAACAGATTGAACACGAACACAATGAAGCTTAGTACGTTCCTTATAACTCAATGCATCGGCTACGACATTCGCCTTACCAGGATGGTAGCGAATTTCGCAGTCATAGTCGTTTAGAAGCTCGACCCAACGTCGTTGCCTCATGTTGAGTTCTTTCTGATTGAAGATATGCTGAAGACTTTTGTGGTCCGTGAAGACCACACATTTTGTACCGTACAAATAGTGTCTCCAGATCTTTAGAGCGAAAACAACTGCACCCAACTCAAGATCATGAGTGGTGTAGTTCTTCTCATGTATCTTCAACTGCCTCGATGCGTATGCTATGACTTTGTTCCTTTGCATCAGAACACAGCCAAGACCCAATTTAGATGCATCGCAATAAACGACGAAATCATCATTGCCCTCAGGCAAAGTTAGAACAGGCGCGTCACAAAGTTTCTGCTTCAAGTGTTGAAAAGCTTCCTCTTGCTTGAATCCCCAATCAAAGGGCTTGTTCTTCTGAGTTAGAGCAGTTAGAGGAACTGCAATCTTTGAGAAGTTCTCAATGAAGCGGCGGTAATAACCCGCTAGACCAAGAAAATAACGAACTTCAGTAGGAGTAGTAGGCGTATCCCAATCCTTAATTGCACTGATCTTGGAGGGATCTACATGAATACCTTGTTCGTTGATAATATGTCCTAAGAATTGAACTTCTTTAAGCCAGAATTCACACTTGGAGAATTTGGCGAAAAGTTGCTCTTTCTTTAGGAGTTCCAGAGTAAGACGAAGATGTTGCTCGTGATCAGCTCGTGTCTTAGAATAAATCAAGATGTCGTCAATAAAAACAATGATGAACTGATCCAAATAAGGTTTGCAAACCCTATTCATTAAGTCCATGAAAACAGCAGGAGCATTAGTCAAACCGAATGGCATGACTGTGAATTCATAATGCCCATAACGAGTACGGAACGCTGTCTTGGGAATATCTTCTTCATGCACCCGAAGTTGATGATACCCAGAACGTAGATCAATCTTCGAAAAATAAGAAGCGCCCTGTAACTGATCAAAGAGATCATCTATGCGAGGTAGGGGATATCGATTCTTGATGGTTAGCTTGTTAAGCTCACGATAATCGATACACATCCTAAAGGATCCATCCTTCTTCTTGACAAAAAGAACGGGAGCACCCCAAGGTGAAAAGCTAGGACGTATAAAACGTTTGTCAGAGAGCTCCTGAAGCTGCTTAGACAACTCTTGCATCTCAGACGGTGCAAGATGATATGGAGCTCTGGCAATGGGATTTGCACCAGGTACGAGATCAATGCGGAACTCGACTTGGCGTGCTGGGGGTAGACCAGGTAAATCTTCAGGGAAAACTTCAGAATAATCCCGAACGACAGGAATATCTGAAATTGACTTACCCTTGCCTTTATCTGCTGTAACATGTGCTAAGAAGGCCACATAGTTCTTCCGCGGATATTTCCGAGCTTTAAAACAAAACAAGACATGAGTTTGAGACCACCAGCCTGTTTCTCACCATGAACCTATAGGATCTCGCCTGTCGAAAGCGGCACACGAACAATCTTCTCAAAACAAACTACCTCTGCGCGATGCTTGGCTAACCAATCCATACCCACAATAATGTTGAAGCTTCCAAGTTGCATAGGCGTGAGGTCAATAGGAAAAAGATGTTCGTTAAGGTTCAACTGGCAGTTGCGAAGAACAGAATCAAGAACAATGGGTTCACCACTAACAACTTCTATTGTCAAAGGTTTACCTAGTTTCGTTCTAGACACGCGAAGCATTGGCTCAAAAGACAATGACACAAAACTCTTATCGGCACCCGAATCAAAGAGAACATATGCAGGCTGATTATTAATAAAGAACGTACCGTTCACCACTTCATTGTCTGCTTGTGCCTCTTGAGCATTCATGTTGAAGACTCGCCCTCGAGCCTGAGCCTGATTCTGGTTTGGATTCTGATTCTGGTTAGCTAGCCTTGGGCACCGGTTTCTGTAGTGGGTCAGATCCCCACAGTTATAACAAGCAACTGGTGGGTAGTGTGGTCGTGCAGCTTGACCCTGTTGCTGAGCAGGAGGCTGAGCAACATGTTGAGCCAGGTTCTGAACTGCCTGATTCTGAGCAAACCAACAAACATTGGCAAGATGACCCGACTTCCCACAGTTATTACAGAAACGGCACTGATGTTGCGGTTGATGGTGACTGTTGCATCTATTGCACAAAGGTGCATTCCCTGAATAGGGCTTCTTCGCTGGAGGCTGTGCGGGTTGGTTGGGAGCTGCCTGGTTAGCTTGGGCAGTGACAGCATAGTTTTGGGAAGCCTTACGCTTCCTTGCCCTTTTTGATGAACCAGAATCCTTTCCATTCTTATTTTGACCTTTCTTGCTATCTTCCTTGTCAGACGACTGTTTCTTGCCCTTGTCACCCTTCCTGTGTAACTTATTCTTCCGAATCTGCGACTCAGTCAATGTCGCTGCTAACTCGATAGCCTGACTGAGTGTGGCAGGGTTACTACCAGTAATGATGTTTGCACTGAGTCAGGTAGGCCGTCGATGTACCTTTCGATAGCCTTGTCAAGTGGGGTAACCATTGTTGGGCAAAGCAGACTCAACTCCTCAAATCTATCAGTATATGCCCTGTGCTCGCCACTGTCTTGTTTCAAGTCATCGAACTCTCTTTCTAAAGCTCGCTGTTCATGACGAGGACAGAACTCCCTCATCATAAGGGCCCTGAGTTCAGCCCATGTCTGTGCTAGAGCAACTTCTGCACCACGGTCTCTCATAACCCCGTTCCACCATGTGAGAGCCCTCTTCTGAAACACACTCGAAGAAAACTCGACCTTGCGATTGTCAGGACACTGCACATGGCGAAAAGTATTCTCAATGCTCTCGAACCATTGAAGAAGCCCAGTCGCTCCTTCAGAACCACTAAACTTAAGTGGTTTAGCCGAGTTAAAATCCTTGTATTTGCATGGAGCATTGTTGTTGTTGTTGGCTTGGTTCCATTGAGCAAAGAGGTTTGGGAATTGAGCAGCCATTTGCTGCGCAATGATTTCTGCCAGTTCGGCAGTCGCTATCTGGTTTTCGCGTCGAGGAGGCATTCTAAAAGAGGAAAACATGAAAGGAAACGAGTGAGATGATTGGATGAAAAGAATGAGATGAAACAAAAATTGACAACAGCAAAGATGGTGGTCATTTGTTTGTTACCATAAGGCAAACAGACAACACACAGTGACTAATCAAAGTAAATGGGTCAAAAATAATGTATCGCGAAGACATGCTCGCCTATAAGTGAACACTCACCCCAAGAGTTCCCAGGTAAGAGTGACTGGTCCGATTATGTGGATTTATACGAACACTCTAGCCTTAGACAGAAAACCCAGGGTACAGGCATTCACCCTTCCAGTTTGCACGTGTTCACATTATTTAAAACCCAAAACGTTGACGAGATTTTGAAAACTCAGAGGGGTTCAAAACCATATAACAGAGGGTTCAAAACCTTACAATAGAGGGTTCAAAACCTTGTAATAAATCATCCAAAAACAGATGATTGTTTTTCAAAAATCGTTTCGGAAAAATTTGGTTTTTGTTTTGATAATCACCTAAGGATAGGTGATGTGCATGTTTTAAGATCTAAACACAAGATAACTTGTGTTAGGGTCCTAGAAAGGTTATAGTCTAGGTCAAAGAATTACTAATAACCTAATTCCCTATAACCATTGGCTCTGATACCAACTCTTCTGTCACACCCCGACCACGTAGAACATACAAAACGTGGCGGAAACGTCGGGGAGTGTTGTAACAGAATTATTGTTTCACAACCATGGCATACAAAGTTATATTTTATTTATTAAACAAGAGTGTTATATTTTCTTAAACAGGAAACAAAGAGTTCATAACATAATTAAACTAGTCTATCTTCATTTTTAGTCTCTAAGGCACAGGTCCGCCCTAGTGTCACGATCGTTATCCTACGCAAAAGCTCCTTAAAACACATGTGAAAATAGGTACGTCAGCATAAAAATGCCTGTGAGATACATAGGATTTGTGAAAAAAAGGATTCATGACTTATAAGTTTAGAAAAAGTTGTTTAACAAAAGTTAGTCATGAACCTTGTAAATTGTTTTGTTTTGTAAATCATTCAAAAAGCGATGATATATATAAATAAGAGAATAATGTAAGGTTAAATGAATAACCAAGTAAAATGAGTTTGTATAAGATAAGTTGTTTTGTAAATCAATGTCTTGTGAAAATAAGTTGTTAATGTAAAACGTAATATGTCAAATATTGAAATGATTTAAGTAACGCTACGACATGTAATGTCATACAAACACTTATATATAGGAAGTACCAGCGGCGTATCCACCATGCTTGTATCATATTACACACGCCTCGTTACTCAAATCACTTACTCAAACCAATCACCAATGTAAATTGTTTATGTATAAATGAATTGTCATGTGTTAATGTGTAAACCATATCGAAATGTCTATGTTCAATGTAAACCACTAAATGTGTATATCAATGTCAAAATGTTTATGTTTAATGTAGATCATGTAATGTGTACCCAAGAATATCATGTATGGTAAGTGAAATATATCAACTAAACCATATGTAAAATGCACAAAAACAAGGTATTGAAGTAAAACATGGTTTAAATCAAAGTTATGTTTTGTGGAACAAATGCATGCTATACTGATACAAACATTTATGCGGTATTGTGAAAATGCATACATCCAAGCCTTGAGACTGTGGCGATAAACCCTTAAACAAATTAAAGGTTTATCTAAGTTATGTGTATCGAATTCAGTCATTCCTTTCATCCAAACCTACCCAGGATGTCCGGAACGGGAGTTGTCAATTCCTATGGTACCACTACCTACTAACGAACGGCGTAGCTAATGTTAATGACTGTATTGTTCCATTTTAAACAACCCAAATATCATACCAAAATGTAAGCATGTGATGAAAACAACTGTACTAAGTATGCACACAATGGGCATACATAGCATGAAATGTAATGTAAAACAACGTACTAAGTATGCACACAATAGACATACATAGCATGAAATGTAATGTAAAACAATGTACTAAGTACGCACACAATGGACATACATAGCATGAAATGTAATGTAAAACAATGTACTAAGTATGCACACAATGGACATACATAGCATGAACACAATGAAATCATGTACTATAAATGTACTAATGAACATAGCAAGTATATGATGTGAAAGCAGGAAAGCACGAAAGTAACAAGTAGGCACATGTGTTTCACCCCAAAACAGTTTGGAAAATAGTAAAAGAGGGGTCTATGTACTCACTTGAGATTGCTCAGAAGTCCTAAGATAACCACCAAGCAATGCTAGAGATCACGGAATCAAACGGCACCTAGTATAGGTAACTATGTTAATAAACCGGACCTAAATCGGAGGATCGTATAGAATGAGGGTTCGTAAACCAAACGAGTATGGAGACTCGTGTAATATGGTTTAACAAAGCCTACATACTAAATGAAACCTAACATAAGTGCTTACGACCCATTACGACCCGTTTAGGTAGCTTATGCTACTTTAACGCGTCGTTCGCGTGAAACGCGTTCGGACCGCCTAACTAGTCCTATGACAAGTAGAAAATGCCTTAACACGCCTAATATTGTCGCCAAATCAGTTTAGATGTCAAAAGTTATGTCACATATGTTTATAATGAATTTTGGCATCAAAGGGGTATTTTGGTAATTTACCTAAGGCATATAAACTACCTATCATACAACTACTTAAATGCCGTGACCATAAGGTATAACCTCGGAAGGTTATTCCCTACCCACTATGGTCACCTAATGTATTTGGGCAGATCCTAATGATCGACCAAATGGGTCGGGTTCGAAGGTATAAGCGATTTATCAGATCGCTTACCCTTACGACCCTAGACAACGTGGTAATCAGTAGGCATAGTCACAAGGGACTATAACCATCGTGATTACAATCACGTTGCGAAGTTCAAACGAACTTCGCATTGACCATAAACTGATCAACACAGAAAGTCAAACAAAGTTTGACTTTCGGACTCGAAAAGCAATAAATGAACGAAGGAATACTTACGAAGGGTGCCCGAATGCTAATCTTGATTCAAGTAGCTCAGGTATGAAACAAAGGTTTCAACTTAGAGCTCCTCAAATCATATTCTAGTGGGTTTTGCAATGAAGTGGGTTGGGTATTTATAGATTTCGGTTCACCGTTAGGATCGTTTCTTGGATAACGTGTCTTGATCTCGCCCGTACACTTGTCGGAATGTTGTGGTAACTCATATTGCTCCCACCACAAGAGTTGGACACATGGAATTGGCCTTTGGAGGGGTTAAGGGCTGTTAACAGCTGTTTAAAAACAAGTTTCTGCATCTGACCCATACTTGCGCATCGTAACGTGTTTTGTGTTGAGGTGCGCAAGCACCTTGCAGACCAGAAGTTTGAAAAATGGCAAAACAGTCCCCTGAAGCTCCAAACTTGCTATTTAATGCATTTTTGACACGTTTAAGCCCCGTTAACCCCATTTCTAAGCTCTAAAATGAAGTTAAAGCATAGGGTACTTTAAATGTGCTCAAAAATACCTCGGATGTCGGTTCGTTTGGCCATACGATCGCGATGTTCGGTTAATTACGACGGAATGCGCATAAGCGCGAAAAACGATCCAAATGACGCGACGAATGGATTTTTGACAAGCAAAACACTAAAGCATAATATTATAATGCTTACATAAATTTTTGGATGTCCGGATGTATTCAGAACGTAAGTTATGCGCGAAAGTGCAAACTTATGCACTTTTTGGCACTTTTAGTCCCTGAATGACCCAAAAGTTTATATTAGCACATCGAACCCCTCAAAGCCTATTTCTAAGCTATGTAAAGGATATTTATGGTATGTTTAACTTATGTTCATGTTCCGGAATGTTTGTTACAGTTCAAATTGGCATACTTTCGCAGTTTGTCAAGTTTAGTCCCTGTAAGCGAATTAACTTGTTTTTGACATACCAAAGCCTTCAAAAATTATTTCTAAGTTATGTAAAGGTTATTTAAGGTATGTTAAGTATATGTTGATGTTCCGAAGTATTTTTCGCATTAAACTGATTACGTTTACGCACCAGTTTGCGTATAACTCTCCAGAAAGCGATATAGAGTTGGAAATTGAATAAAAGTCAAAACATGAAAAATGTAAAACACAACCAAACAAACATTGGGATCAAATAACATTGTTTTATTGATAACTGAACTATTCACAATGATTACAAGAATAGATGTTACACTTATCTCCTGATTAATTCATAAAAGTTGACTCCCATGAGTCGTTGGCTGGGGTTAAGGATTCGATTGGAGTCAAATCACTGATGCTCACTGTTGGTAACTAGGGTCATTCAAATGTTAAAGTCCATCGTTCTTGCAAGTTGACTGAGTAATACACGATATGTTACGAGGGTGTTGCAGAAGTGATCGCACTTCGGGATCTAAGGCGTCAATACGTTAAGTTTCCAGCAAACGAAGAGAAGTGAGAGAGATATAGACCAATCATTGTTGTTGCAACATCCAACTCGGGGATGTTCGTGCAAGCAACTAATATTCTACACAGTTCGCTAGGCGTCCAGATGGGTGTTCAGGTAATACTCGATAGCATCGAGATTCGAAAGGATCCAGAGAGGAATGAAAAATTCACGTTCGAGTAGGGGACAATAACTGCTATGACCCCTATAGGTTTGTTATGTTTCACATCGATCAAATAACGGAACGGAACCCCTTTTCCACGTGTTAAGCCTCACTGGGACTCACATGCACCCCACATTATTATTATGTGTGCACCCACAATAATATTGCGATTTGCATGCTCATCTCAGTTCCTCCTAACTCATGTCAAATGGTTCCTCAACTCAGATGTCAAACGGAGGTCGTCAAAGAAATAAGATCACAAAAATCCAAGGACTATGGCATACTATCAACGCATCATAAGGTAAGCAAGCAATCCATGCCATCATGCTATAGTGACGAGTGTGTGTTCGTATGTTTCGTCATAACAAATGTGTACTAGTCACGTTATGTATGCAACAAGTAAGAAAGACGAACCTTGCAATCTAGAGCTGAGTGTCATGGTCGTATTCACGTTTTCAGAACTGTCCGGTTATAGTCTGGTTTTATAAAAACATTTTTCCCTTTTTAAACCAAATTCACTATAACCAATGGCTTTGATACCAATTTGTCACACCCTCAAAATACCACCTATGGAATATCCCTGTTAGGCGTGTAACGTACCAGGATCTAGCCACCAATCACATTGAACTCATAGATATATTTAAATAAAACTTTCATTTATTAACATAAAGTGTTACAACATTACGAATAATTCACGGTATACAGTGGAAGCATAATTCATTCGTTAAGTATTTATAAGTCACATGTAAAGCCGTTAGTCTTGTATTGGGATTCCATGTATCTCGACCCATGACCACTCCAGCTTCCCAGACAGCAAGTTCCAATAATATGCACCTAAAGGCCTGCAAGGCATGTAACAACGAATCAACAACAAAGTTGAGCGAGTTCACAGTTGGTTGTCCAATTTACAGTTGTTTCAAAAGCCATAAGTTCATTTGAAAACCAGTAGTTAATCAGTTCCTTGTTTCCCAAACCATATCCATAACCAGTGGGGGCTTCCCCATGTGAACCACTAGACCGTTACCATATCGACAACTGACGAAAGTAAGTTGTGCCCTAAGTCAATGTCTATCATCATTGACTGAGTGCCTAGATCCATTAGTACACGCCCGTCCTACCGGCACGGTGTGAGGTTTGTCAACCCTAATAGCGCTATCAGCTAATGACCCGCTCGCCATTGGCCCGGCGATTAAGTCGATATAAAAATGAGGGACTCCATGATAGAGTTTTGTCTAGTAAGTTTAAGGTTGTTGTCCTACCCAAGGAGGACGAACGTACGTATTCTACCCAAGGAGAATACGCATGATTAATATTGGAATCCTACCCATGGAGGATGGCGGTACATATCCTACCCAAGGAGGATATGCAGGTTCCGTTTTAATTCTTTATCCCATTCCCAACCACCGGGAATCCCATTCCTTAGAAAGTGTGTGAACTCACCTTGGTTTGCTCGGTATGATTAGTTACTTTGTTTACGTTTACAGTCGGTTAACCAATTCCTAGCATAGTTACCAATGGTAATCAGATTATATGCACATAATTCATGTATTCCACATTCACATTACACAAACAGCGGACACCTAACCAACAGTTAAATCTCATGCACGTTATAATACATGTTCATGTTCTCAATAATGGTTACCAATATCAGTCAGTTTCATGTAAACTTAAAACATGTGTCCTTTGCATTTATTACACAGATTACAAATAAACAACACGCATATTATTACGTAGATCATAGCTAGCAGTTGGGTCTAAAACAACACAAGTTCATATCACACTACATCACAAGTGGTTTGGTTTACATTCAAGTACACACGCTAATTGTGACAAGTAAATATGCATCGTAATTTAACCGATTATCTTTATGTAATTATCTAAACACACAATAATGGCCGACATCTGTTAGAGCATTCAAGTTATTATTGGACCGATAATATTCATTCATTGAAATCAAAGTCTGAATTTGTAAGATGCTTATTGGGCCTCCTAGATCACTTAACTTGTTTTTAATTGGGCTGCTTGACTTTTAATGCACAATAACCATGTGGGTTCGAACAGAATGTGATGGCTACAACCTTCCACACAAATAATTCCCAATTCACAGCAATCAATTAATTAGAATCAATTCACATAGCCCACTGTTATCATGAACGTAACATAACACCACTATTTATCAAATCACATAACACCCTTATTGCTTGTTCATGCTATACATTAAACATGTATCATCTTCTATCTATTAACCTATCATAACGAGTTTTACATATTACAGTGCAACATAATCACTATCATTGCTTCATTATGCTAATCGGCCCTAACATGCAACTTGTATCATCAGGTAAACATCATCACATAATCATCGAGTATTAACATCAATATATAGTTATCGAGTCTTAACATGATTTAGCATGGCAGTACATGGTTAATATAGCCCAAGTTCCTCACGGTTGTAAACATACCAATATCTTCTAAATCAAAATCATGCAAAACACCATCATCAATAAATAGCTAGCATAGACAGGGATTTACTAACCAATAACCTTGATCAAATAAAGTGATGTATCGAGGGGGGGTTCTCCAGCCGACGCACTTCCAAGATGGTAGGGTTTGTTGTTGTGATTAGAGATTAACAAGGTGTTTGCGTTCAAGAACCTATATAAGGTTAATAACTTAAAATAAATGGGTCGATCACATGTTTACAACCGTCCAACTTATTGATCCCAAAACCCAGCTCTCGAATATGTCTATTGCTGCCGCCGTCTATTCCTTTTCTTGCGATGTATGTATGAGTGTTTGTATAGGATTCTAATTAATTGGGCTGAAATAAATGTGTGGCACGTAATAGCAGGGCCCAATCAAAACTAAAAAATGTGCACAGAGGCTCCATTCCGAATAAAACATGTGATGGCAAGTGGTTGTAATTTGGGGAACTCACTAGGGTAAAATCGGTATTTTGTGTTCAATTAAATCAAAGTGCATCTTGTAAGGTATAGTTATAAAGCCCAAAATATAAGCGAGCCAACAATTTCCAACAAGTTATCTAATCGGATTATCAAACGTTTAAGTTTAATGGAGTTAAGATCACAAGATTACACGTCACTAGCCTTGGAAGTTCGGGTTGTCACATATATTTTGTTTAAAACATATACTTGGAGTTACAAATGCTACTTATTGTTTGTTATTATAAAACGCAATACAATGTCTTTGTTTATTTTTCATGTCTTATCATATAACGCAATGATTCAAGATAGGATTGATATTTTAAAATTTTGTACAATTTATCAATAAAATTTTTAAATAATATGTTTAAAAAAAGGGTACATAGATATTGAAATGCTATTATGCTAAAACGCAACAATTTATTTTATACACTTGTGTTCTTTTTGTAATATTATAAAACACAGCATTATAATAGTATGCTAAAACTCAACATTGTCTATTTCATTGTTGTTTGACTTATGTTATTTATTATAAAATGCAATGCAATACAATCTGTTTCCTAATTATTCATGTCCAAACATATAACGCAATAAATCATTTTTTACTGTTTCTATAACGCAAAAAATATAGGAATAATGACAATCATAAAACTACTATTTTATACACTTTCTAAAACGCAATGTTATACAATAAAAACAATAATAAATGAGGAAATGATAAGACAAAAAAAACTGATACCTTAAAGACAAAAGAAATTGATAAGACAAAAAATAATAATCATTATTATCAGAGAAAACTTAAAAAAAAATTGGATTCCTGATAAAATACTGTATGATTGAACAATCAATTCAAAGAAAAAACTGAAATATAATCATTATTACCACACTTAATACCAATCCCTCGACCAATCCATTATATAAGAACAAAAACCCTAAATTATATTCACATTCCTCATACACCAATACCCAGCCACAACCACAACCACAAACACACACAAATGGCTAATCAAGAATTATCAGTTTGGTGGGTTCAAAGAGAACATTTCGTTCTTCAGTTTTTTGATGGTCACAAAATAAGATACCATTCCATTGCTTCTGTTCTAGAAAACTGCAATGAGAATGTTTTGAGTAAGATGAATGAACTAGGAATACCACCAGCATGTTACACAGATCAGACAACCGTACTATTCAAAATTCTACACAAAAGGTATGGAAATCCGAATGAAATGGCAATTGAAAACACACAAGTTACATCTTGGGAGTTCATTGAGGACACTTTCAAAATTTCAGTGAGTGACTTGGGACAATGGCGATGTGGAGCTATACGACCCAAAATACATATCTTCCAGTGGGGATATAAGCTTTTTGAAGCAATTATCTGAAATTCCAATCATCAACAACTCTGCAAGCAAATTTGCAGAGAGGCTCCAGAAGGCAGTAAAATCACAGGTTGAACTTTGGACTCAATCTGAAAGTGATGAGGAAATCCCAAATGGAAGCTTAGGGTACTCATCTGAAGAAGAAGAAACCAACTTTGATCCATGATGCTGATGTTGTTTTCCAGTGGTTGTGGTTTGTTATGCTAGTAATTTTTATTTGATGTTTTTAGGGTACTAGAACAAAAATGATAGAAGTAATTTTGTGGTTTGTAAACAGGTGATGATAGTGTTTTATTCAACATCTTTGTTTATAACTTTTATCATCTATATAACGCAATATTTAAGATATCCACTTGCTGTTCATGTTTAATTTGTTATGTGTTCATAAAGTAATATCAATTCATTATTGTTATCATAAAACGCAATAAGCAAAAAATTCTACTTGTTGTATATTGTTATATGTATTAAACGCAATAACAATACATTGTTGTTATCATAAAACGCAATTAACAAAAAATAGCTGATATTTATGTAGGATATCACAAAACGCAATAACAAAAATAGCTGAAACCTATACATCATAAAACGCAATAACAAATTTTTTTTCTTTTTTATTAATATCAGAATTTTTATACAAACTTACATTGTATTGCTAGACCCTATAGCATTAGAAGAAACCTTCTCTTTACATGTACGACTATTATGTCCTTTTCTGTCACACCCCCAAAATCCACAAGCGGAGTATCCCCGCATGGAGGCGTGACTGACCAGGATCAAGCCACCAATCATATTGAACAAGCATGTAAATAAATATAAAACCCGACACAATATAATTGGTGTCCAAACAAACATAGTTTAAGTAATCAGCGGAAGCAAAATGTTTAAAACAAAGTGAAAGTTCAATGTATCAAATGTTTAACATGGCATACAACTATCCATGTCCCACAACGACCACGCCTCCTCGTGCAAGCTCCAGAAGTACCTAACGACCTGCAAGGCATGTAACAACGAGTCAACAACAAAGTTGAGCGAGTTCACAGTTGGTGTTCATTGTTAAGTTGTTTCAAAAACCAGGAGTTCATTTGTAAGTCGTAAGTTAACCAGTTTACCTTGTTTCCCAAACATATCCATAATCTGTGGGGGCTTCCCCATGTGAACCACTAGACCCGTTTACCATATCGACCACTGACTAAAGTAAGTTGGTGCCCTGACGTCAATGTCTATCATCATTGACTATTGCCCAGATCCATTAGTTCACGCACGTCCTCTGCGGCACGGTGTGAGGCTTGTCAAACCTAAATAGCGCTATCTAACTAATGACCGGCTCGCCATTGGCCCGGCGATTAAGTCGATATAAAAGGAGGGACTTCATGATAGAAAGTTTTGGTCTAGTATCCGTGTTGTCACCCTTCAGTAAATAGGGTGTGTACGTAATCTCCAAACCAGGAGAATTACGCAGGTTCCGATTAAATACTTATCATAGGTTGTCACCCTTCAATAAAGAGGGTGTGTACGTGTTCCAAACCAGGAGATCACGCAGGTTCAGTTTCAATCCTTTACCCAATCCCAACCCTTGGGAATCCCATGCCTTGTGGAAAGTGTGAACTCACCTTGGTTTGCTCGGTATGCTAAATTACGCGCTCACAAATAATCAGTCAAGGCCTATAGTACGCACGTATACACAATCAGTTTTCGTTCGTAATGACTCACACGCAAATCTAATGTCACATATCATGTATCACGTAAGCAGTTAATCAAATTCATGCAATTCATGCTTCACATAAATGTCTTTCACAGTTTATTCTAACATGGTTATCCATTAACATACTTGACAGAGTTAACAGGCTTAACAGAGTTAATATACTTAAAAAAGGTAACAGACCAAACAGAATTAACATACTTAACAGCATTAATAAACTAACAGAGTTAAACTTACCAGAGTTACTAATCTTGACGGAGTTAACATACTTATTCTAACAGAGTTTACTGTATCAAAACATACAACGAAATCACCTTGTGGCGAAAACACCTGGGACGAAATCACTATGGATGAAAACCCCTAGGTGACGAAATCCCAAGGGTTTTCGTCGAGCTTAAGGTGTGACGAAAACACTAGTGTTTTCCTCTGGTCCTATGTTTTCGTTTGGTCCTTGATTTCGTTGGACAAGGGTTTTCATCTGGTTGGTGATTTCGTGAAGTAGGGTTTTCATCATCAACAGTTACGAATCACACAGAAATCCTAATGATCGTCTAGCAGTTACATCGACTTCATCATACAATCATTCAACCAGACCGAACATGACAATTCATGCACTCGTTAATATTACCAGTCATCATAACAACAGTATCACAGTACTTAACATTTATCAGGAACCCTAGTTTATGCATTCATCAAATCGATTAACAAATCACCTAATCAAACACTATTATCAAGTTAACATGTTTTCAGATCCTGATCACCTTCATATCATTCAAGATTAATCATTCAATCATATCAACCCTAGAACCCTAGATCAACATCAGGTTTCGCATACAATAATATAACTGATCATGTCATGCATATCGAAATCAGAACACTAACTAAACAAAAAATAATCAAACCAGGGGGAAATCTGACTTCGAATAAGTGGAGGGCAGCCGTCGGGTTCAAAGAAAAGCGAGAGAGAGAGGGAGAGGTGATTAGGGTTTGCCAATTAACTTTCGCGTAAAGGCTGTGAACAAAATATTAAAATTGATCGATACTGGGCCTAAGGCCCACTAGATTTCGCCAGCCAATAAGTTGACAAAAACACTAAGGGTTTTCTCCAAGGAGTGGGTGACGAAAACACTAAGGTGTTTTCGTGAGGGGGGTATTTTCGTGGGGAGGGGTGTTTTCGGATGTGGGTGTTTTCGGCCAAGGCTCCAACATTTTTCCAAAAGTTCTAAATTAAATGATTCACTACTATATTAAATAACACTAACATAAGTACACATAAACAACTTATGAACTAATCACGATACATAGTTTCAATGCAACGAACCACAAAAGACAGTATGTAACAAGTAATGTATAAAGGAGAAACCTTGGAAACTCGAGTTGTCACATTATCCCCAACTTGAAAGAAATTTCGTCCCGAAATTTAGCACGTGGTTACTGAGGAAGCTAGTTGTGTTGCGTTGTTTCCTGGTTTTCCTGGGGTGTCACATCATCCCCTCGTTGGTTTGGAATTTCGTCCCGAAATTCTGTAGTAGCTTCAGCCTCAGTAGTGGTTGCACTGTTCTTGAACAACTGGGGATACTTGAGTTTCATTTGGTCTTCTCGTTCCCAGGTGAACTCTGGGCCACGACGGGAGTTCCAACGAACTCGAACAAGAGGTATTCTGGTGCGCTTGAGAACCTTAACGTCTCGGTCTGTGATTTCAACTGGTTCCTCGATGAATCGCAACTGATCGTCGACTGTGAGCTCCTTCAAAGGAACTATGAGGGTCTCATCTGACAGACACTTCTTCAGATTTGACATGTGGAATACGTTGTGAACTCCACTGAGTCTGCGGGTAGGTTTAGTTTGTAGGCCACTTTGCCTATTTTCTCTATGATTTCGAAAGGTCCAACGTATCGCGGGTTAAGTTTGCCTCGTTTGCCAAAACGAATTACGCCTTTCCAGGGTGAGACTTTAAGTAGCACTCGATCCCCAACCTGGAATTCGAGTGGTTTCCTGCGCTTATCAGAGTAGCTTTTCTAACGGTCACGAGCTGCCGCCATCCGTTGTCGTATCTGGGCAATCCTTTCCGTTGTGCTACTACAAGTTCTGGACCCGTGATTTGGCTGTCACCAACCTCTGCCCAGCAAAGAGGTGATCGGCATTTATGTCTGTACAATTCCTCAAACGGAGCGGCTTGGATGCTGGTATGGTAACTGTTGTTATACGAAAATTCCACTAACGGTAGATGTTTCTCCCAGCCATTGCCAAAATCAATCACATACGCCCTAAGCATGTCTTCAAGGGTTTGGATGGTGCGCTCAGACTGCCCATCCGTCTGTGGATGATAAGCAGTGCTCATGTCTAAACGTGAGCCAAAGGACCTGTGCATTGCCTGCCACAGTTCAGAAGTAAAATGCGCATCACGATCGGAAATAATGGAGGTTAGCACCCCGTGCCTCGAAACCACCTCCTTTAAGTAAACGTCTGCTGAGGTAGAAAACTTGTTTGTTTCTTTAATAGCCAGAAAGTGTGCAGGCTTAGTTAATCGATCCACTATCACCCAAATAGTGTCATTTCCACGTTGAGATCTAGGCAGGCCAGTAACAAAATCCATGGAAATTTTCTCCCATTTCCATTGTGGTATCTCTGGTTGTTGGAGTAGGCCCGATGGTTTCTGATATTCGGTCTTGACTCTCGCATAAGTCAAACACTTGCTGACGTAAGTTGCTATGTGGGCTTTCATACTAGGCCACCAGTATGTAGTCCTTAGGTCTTGGTACATCTTATCTGAACCAGGATGTACTGAGTAACGAGACTTATGTGCTTCATCCATCACAAGCTCGCGTAAGTTTCCATAAAGTGGGACCTAAATGCGCCCTGTTACGTAGTAGGCGTCGTCTTCCTTTTGTTCTAATCATTTCCTCGATCCTTGTAGAGACTCGGCCCTGATATTCTCTGCTTTCAATGCTTCAACCTAAGATCGCGTATCTGAGCAGGGAGACTAGATTGGATGGTAAGTTGTAACGCACGCACTCGCTTAGGGGTAGTCTCCTTTCGACTGAGGGCGTCGGCCACCACATTGGCTTTGCCCGGATGGTACTTGATCACACATTCGTAATCATTCAAGAGCTCGACCCATCGACGTTGTCACATGTTTAACTCCTTTTGCTTGAAGATATGCTCGAGACTCCTGTGGTCGGTGTAAATGGTGCACTTGGTAACGTACAGGTAATGTCTCCATATCTTAAGTGCGAAAACCACAGCTCCCAGCTCCAGATCGTGTGTAGTGTAATTCCTTTCGTGAACTTTAAGTTGGCGCGATGCATAAGCAATGACTTAATCCCGTTGCATCAACACACAACCAAGACCCTGAATTGACGCGTCACAATAAACCACGAAATCGTCTGTGCCCTCTGGCAATGAGAGAATGGGTGCGCTACAAAGTCGATCTTTTAAGTGCTGAAATGCAGATTCCTGTGCATCACCCCAACGATAGGTGACACCTTTCTGAGTGAGTGAAGTGAGAGGTTGCGCAATCTTGGAGAAATCCTTGATGAACCTTCTGTAGTAGCCCGCCAACCCCAATAATTGGCGGATTTCTGTTGGTGTACGGGGTGCAAGCCAGTCTTTGATCGAATCAAACTTGGATGGATCAACATGAATCCCATCCTTGTTTACCACGTGGCCTAGAAAGTGGACTTCCCGAAGCCAAAAGTCGCATTTCAAAAACTTGGCATATAGCTGCTCTGATCGAAGGAGTTCCAAAATAAGTCTCAGGTGTTGCTCGTGTTCCTCCTGACTCTTAGAATAGATCAGTATGTTGTCGATGAAAACAATAACGAATTTATCCAGATAGGGCTTGCATACTCTATTCATAAGATCCATGAAGACCGCAGGTGTGTTCGTCAATCCGAAAGGCATAACCAGAAACTCGTAATGCCCATATCGAGTCCTGAATGCTGTCTTAGAGATATCCTCGTCTCGGACTCTCAGTTGATGGTAGCCTGACCTCAGGTCAATCTTCGAGTAGTAACTCGACCCTTGCAACTGGTCGAATAAGTCATCAATGCGTGGGAGAGGATAGCGATTCTTTACAGTCACCTTGTTGAGTTCGCGGTAGTCAATACACATTCCGAAGGTACCGTCTTTCTTTTTCACAAATAATACTGGAGCTCCCCAAGGCGAAGAGCTAGGACGTATGAAACCCTTTTCCAAGAGTTCTTGTAGTTGCGTGGACAGTTCTTCAAGTTCTGATGGAGCTAGACGATAAGGTGCTCGAGCTATGGGCGCTGCTCCAGGAGCTAGTTCGATCTGAAACTCGACTTGACGATGAGGCGGTAATCCAGGTAATTCCTCAGGGAATACCTCAGGGAAGTCACGTACAATCGGAATATCTTCTATCTTCTTCTCTTTCTTTGAGGTGTCAGTAACGAGAGCTAAGATAGCAGTGTGGCACTTTCGTAAACACTTCTGGGCCTTAAGGAAAGAAATGATGCCCACAACAGCACCACTCTTGTCGCCATGAATCACAAAAGGTTCTCCATTTGAACGAGGAATGCGGACGATCTTCTCCTTACAAAGGATCTCTGCTCGATGTTGAGATAACCAATCCATACCAATGACGATGTCGAAACTACCAAGAACGATGGGGATAAGATCGATAGAGAAGGTCTGACCAGCTAAGATGAGATTACAACCCTTAACTATGTGTGTGGCTTCAAGGCTTTTACCGTTTGCTAACTCTACAACATGCTTGGTGTTCAAAAGTGTTGGGACGCGCTTAAGTATTTGACTAACTTTTAGAGACACATAACTAGTATCGGCACCTGAATCAAATAAAATAGTAACAAAGAAATCATCTAAAAGAAACTTACCCATCACCATGTTGGGATCGTTCCTCGCGTCACCCTAACCAATCACAAAAGCTCGACCCCTGGCACCATTGCCACCATTGTTTCCCCCATTATTGTTTTTGTTCCCCTGGTTGTTGTTGTTATTGTTGTTCTGTCTCTGATTCAGCTGGGGGCAGTCTCTCTTGAAATGGCCTTCAGCACCACACTGAAAGCATCCTTTGTTGTTACCCTGCTGCTGCTGATGCTGATTCTGCGGAGCTTGTTGTTGGTTCTGTCGTCACTGATTTGCAGGGTAGAGACTCCTGCAATCCTTGGCCGCATGGCCAGGTTTGTTACACCTCTGACAAGTGCCCTTAGCACACGGTCCGCTATGATGGAAACCACATTGATTGCATTTGGGGTGGTTCCCCTTGTACCCACTCTGCCCTTGACTACCAGAAGATTGTTGACCAGGGCTCTTGTAGTCGTCAGTCTTTCGCTGCTGAGACTGAGACTGTGCTGATGTTGAACCCCTACTTGAGACTCCATCCCATTTGCGCTTGTTGTCGCTAGGAGCATCAGAAGTGATAGTAGTAGTAGTAATACCAATACGCTTGGGCAGCCTGTTCTGCTCGACTGCCTGATCAGTGAGACGATGATCCAAACGAATAACTTGCTGGATCGTGGTGAGGTTCGCTGCAGTCACATGACTCTAAATCTCTGGCACTAAACCTTTGAGGTATAGCTCGATACGCTTGATAGGAGGATCTACCATAGTAGGATATAAGATAGCCAGTTCGTTTGATCTTTTCGTATACGCTTCGATTTCCGACCCCGTCATCTTTAAGTTGAAGAACTCTACTTCCAACTTGTGGATGTCATCACGATTGCAGTATTCCTCCTTGATCAAATCCTTGAAGTCATTCCATGGGGTGGCATTAGCAGCAACTATCCCCAGCATTTGAACCTGAGCGTTCCACCACGTGAGCGCTACCCCTTCAAGAGTACCAGTAACATATTTCACCCTACGAGCCTCAGGGCATTCACACATCTCAAAGAAAGACTCGATCTTCTTGAACTAGTGGAGGAGGCCTACAGCTCCTTCAGTGCCGTTGAAAGTAGTAGGTCGGCAATCCATGAAAGTTTTGAAAGTACACACAGGAGGCTGAGCAGGTTGACCTGTCGTGCGAGCAAGAAGAGATAAAGTTAAGCACATGTGTTGGTTCACAAAAGTAGGATCTAAAGATCCTAGAGTAAGTTGCAATGGCATGTTATACCTCCTGCCTGAGCGGCTGCGAGTGCTGCAGCAACTTGTTCATTGATTAAAGCCGTCAGCTGGGCTTGGGTTAGGTTAATTCGTCCACTCATGATCTTCACAATAAAGAGAGCATGGGTGAGTAAAGTGTCGTGACAATGCGTAAGTTTGGAGTGACAGAAGAGAGTAAGCACACAATAAGTGTCTAACATAGTTGCTACGTTAACCAAAGCATACCATGAGCAATGTACTATGTAACTAGCAAGTAGGCAATATAAACATAAATCATATCACCTATAGTGTTGAGCCTTGCATGTGGAGCGAAGCGTCGTTGTGGATCGTTGAGCACTGTACAGGTTATAGTCTGGTTTTATCAAAAAGCTTTTCCCCTTTTTAAAACCAAGTTCACTATAACCAATGGCTCTGATACCAATCTGTCACACCCCCAAAATCCACAAGCGGAGTATCCCCGCATGGAGGCGTGACTGACCAGGATCAAGCCACCAATCATATTGAACAAGCATGTAAATAAATATAAAACCCAACACAATATAATTGGTGTCCAAACAAACATAGTTTAAGTAATCAGCGGAAGCAAAATGTTTAAAACAAAGTGAAAGTTCAATGTATTAAATGTTTAACATGGCATATAACTATCCATGTCCCACAACTACCACACCTCCTCGTGTAAGCTCCAGAAGTACCAAACGACCTGCAAGGCATGTAACAACGAGTCAACAACAGAGTTGAGCGAGTTCACAGTTGGTGTTCATTGTTAAGTTGTTTCAAAAACCAGGAGTTCATTTGTAAGTCGTAAGTTAACCAGTTTACCTTGTTTCCCAAACATATCCATAATCTGTGGGGGCTTCCCCATGTGAACCACTAGACCCGTTTACCATATCGACCACTGACTGAAGTAAGTTGGTGCCCTGACGTCAATGTCTATCATCATTGACTAGTGCCCAGATCCATTAGTTCACGCACGTCCTCTGCGGCACGGTGTGAGGCTTGTCAAACCTAAATAGCGCTATCTAACTAATGACCGGCTCGCCATTGGCCCGGCGATTAAGTCGATATAAAAGGAGGGACTTCATGATAGAAAGTTTTGGTCTAGTATCCGTGTTATCACCCTTCAGTAAAGAGGGTGTGTACGTAATCTCCAAAGCAGGAGAATTACGCAGGTTCCTATTAAATACTTATCATAGGTTGTCACCCTTCAATAAAGAGGGTGTGTACGTGTTCCAAACCAGGAGATCACGCAGGTTCAGTTCCAATCCTTTACCCAATCCCAACCCTTAGGAATCCCATGCCTTGTGGAAAGTGTGAACTCACCTTGGTTTGCTCGGTATGCTAAATTACGCGCTCATAAATAATCAGTCAAGGCCTATAGTACGCACGTATACACAATCAGTTTTCGTTCGTAATGACTCGCATGCAAATCTAATGTCACATATCATGTATCACGTAAGCAGTTAATCAAATTCATGCAATTCATGCTTCACATAAATGTCTTTCACAGTTTATTCTAACATGGTTATCCGTTAACATACTTGACAGAGTTAACAGGCTTAACAGAGTTAATATACTTAACAAAGTTAACAGACCAAACAGAATTAACATACTTAACAGCATTAATAAACTAACAGGGTTAAACTTAACAGAGTTACTAATCTTGACGGAGTTAACATACTTATTCTAACAGAGTTTACTGTATCAAAACATACGACGAAATCACCTTGTGGCGAAAACACCTGGGACGAAATCACTATGGACGAAAACCCCTAGGCGATGAAATCCCAAGGGTTTTCATCGAGCTTAAGGTGTGACGAAAACACTAGTGTTTTCGTCTGGTCCTGTGTTTTCGTTTGGTCCTTGATTTCGTTGGACAAGGGTTTTCGTCTGGTTGGTGATTTCGTGAAGTAGGGTTTTCATCATCAACAGTTACGAATCACACAGAAATCATTCAACCAGACCGAACATGACAGTGCATGCACTCGTTAATATTACCAGTCATCATAACAACAGTATCACAGTACTTAACATTTATCAGGAACCCTAGTTTATGCATTCATCAAATCGATTAACATATCACCTAATCAAACACTATTAGCAAGTTAACATGTTTTCAGATCCTGATCACTTTCATATCATTCAAGATTAATCATTCAATCATATCAACCCTAGAACCCTAGATCAACATCAGGTTTCGCATACAATAATATAACTGAATTGCAATCTCACGATTAGACTTAATCCTTTTTGTACACCGCATCCTTTTGTCCTTATTTTGATCGGGACAGGAATCGTAGAATCAGACTTTTCTAAGTTCCCTCCCATATCAAGAAACCTATCTTTGCGACAAAGAGGCGGCGTAGCAACCATAACCTCAACAGCTTTATCAATATAACATTTAATATGATCTCTGTAATGACACAGCTCATCTAAATCCCCAACCAACCTATTAACCACATATTCATTTGCTACAACGATTTCTCTAAAAACTTTATCAATTTCACTACTCCTACCAATTTCATCAAATCGAATATTACAATGAATTGAGCCATTCGAAACAACATCTCTCATCCATCTTCTAAGAACATATCTTCTAGGAAACTCAGTTATATCATCATACCGTAGAACATAAAATATGTGGCGGCACAATATACCAAATTGTTCAAACTGTTTGCAAGTATAGCTTATACTTAAACCATCTTCTTGTTTGCTGTATTGAACCTGTAATAAAAATTAAAATACTATATAAAATTAGTGAGATATAATATAAAACGCAATGAATACTAAGAAATATAATAAAAAATTAAGCATATGATCATATAATATTAAAACGCAATAAACATAATGATAAAACGCAACTAATGATTAAAAACATAAAACGCAATAGATGTTAAAACAATATTAATTTAAAAAAATTACCTTGAATAAAGATGTGCATGGCTGTTTGAAATCCTTTATTTCATAATATTGAACATCACCCACGGTATCATGAGTCTTTGACATACACTTTGTAATGGCAACATCAATTTCAATCTGAATATCTTTAAAAATTGTTTTGGTATATATTTCTGATGCTTGTTTCTCCAATACAAAGTCACTCCAGATCTTAGACTGAATATAACTTGTATCATGATCATTCCTCCTATGCTCATGCCTTTGAAAATCCATTGCAGTCTCAAAATGAGTGAAAAATTCAACAAGTGTACATCTTGGATTACAAAACTGACCAAAGAAGTAATTCTCACTTTCACATCTAGACGTAGTACGCATAAGACCAGCCAAATTCTCTCCATGGTAATAAGAGGGTATCCAATCAAATCGAAGATCATACATATCTTTTAACCATTCATGATTTTCCAATCCAAAAGTAGACATTATTGAATGCCACTCAGTTTCAAAATCTTCTGGAATAATAGTATCATTCCAAACAACACGAGTCATTCTTGTATTAAACTCAACGTTGGATGACAAAACAGGACCAACCTATATAAAAAGCAATAAAATAATTAAACATAAAACGCAATAATTTAAACTATATAAAAATTGCAGTTTATAAGATCATAACATGTTTTCATTTATTCTTCTAATAAACGCAATATCATGAAAATGATAAAACTAATACATTATTGGTAAAACACAATTGTATTGTTATATTAAAACGCAATTATATTGATAAAAATGTTTGGGGATCTTATTGTATAATACATAAAATGCAACAATAAACCTATATAAAAATTGCAGTTTAATAGATCATAAAACGCAGTTTAATACCTTTGTCTTCAATTTCTCCCATATATGCCACATACATAACATATGTCTACTTCTTGAAAGAACATCCTTAATATCTCTCTTCATTGCAGCATCTTGATCAGTAACAACAACTTTATGCTCATTTCCAAAAGCATTAACAACGCACCTTAAAAGCCATCGATAAGAATCTGCAGTCTCAGAGCCAAGTAATGCACCACCAAATGTGACATTCCTAAAATGATTATCAATCCCAGTAAATGGTACAAAAACCAAATCATATCTACATAAAACAAACAAATAATGCAATAGAAAAAAAAAAGAAAACAGGAATATATAACGCAATAAAAGTAAAAAACTTACTTGTTTGATTTATAAGTAGCATCAAAACCTACTATGTCACCAAATACTGTATAATTTGTTTTTTATTGCTCATCAGCCCAGAAAAGTCCTTTCAACCTTCTATCTTCACCAATAACATAATCAAATGTAAAACCAGGAGAACATTCTTTCTTCCTAATAAGATGCCTAACTACCATTTCTGCATCATACTCACATATGTAAAGATTCAAATCACTTCTATAGTTCTTACAATCAACTTTACTAGCACCAACTTCACCAAAACCACCATACATTGTTTTCATAATATTGAATGCTTTAACAGATCCAACATTGATTGCAGACAATCCAGATATAAAACATTCTTTAACATAATCAATACTTCTGGCAGAATGCAAAAAATGAATATCTTCATCTTCAACAAATAAATAATTATGTTCTTCTTCAAAGTAGTAGATTTTAAACATATTATTGTTCTTTAATATTAATTTCACATGAGCATTGCATCCAACTCTTTTTGAACCTCTATTACGTCTAACAATCTTTTTACTATTTTCATCAACTGAACCAGAATCTATTGCTTTGTTAACATGAAATCCTTCTTTTGAGCAGACAATATATCTTATTTTCACTAAACCAACATTTTTCCAAGAAGTATTTTTTTCTTGCAGAAAAACCTGCAGCAAGTGCATATCTCTGATAAAATGCAAAAGCCTCATCAAATGATTTAAAAAATATTCCAACAGAAGGTCTAATGGATCTACTGACTTTAGGTTTGTAAAACTTTCTTCCACTGTTTAAGCATACACGTTCCTCCCATTTGGAATTGTGATCTGAAACATTTAACAAATAATTATAAAATGCAATACCTCTTATATAATCATGTTTTTAGTGTTAAATCTCAAAATATGTTATTCAAAATTGAAAAAATACAGTTTGTATATCATCTAATGTGGTTAAAAGCATAAAACGCAATAAGTTCAGTAAAACACAACAATTGATAAACAAACAAAACAATGAATAAAACGAACAAAACTGTTAAATTGTACAACAATGACAGTTATGTGCTTTATATTAGAACAATTATGAATTTAAAGTTTGTATGCATAATGTGAATAAAATCATAAAACACAATAAGTTCACTAAAACGCAATAACTGATGAACAAACAAAAATTAATAAAACAAACAAATTATGTTAAATTATACAACAACAACAATTAAACTTATGAAAAATCAAATAATAATAACAGAAAGACGAATTATAAAACGTAAAAATTGAATTTCAGAAAAATAACAAAAAATTACTCAAAATTGAAGCTAAACTTATCAACAGAGTCTGTAGAAGACATTGACGTTGTCGAATTGACGAATGAAACAAGATTATTGGTTGAAAAAAAAGGTGAATTTGCGATCAATTGCGATTTAGGGTTATACAATCTCAATTTTGTTATGAAATTGATGAACTAAGAGAAGAGGTAACAAAATCTAGTATAGTATTAGAAAGAAGATATGATAATGTAAAATGACAAAAAAGCCCACGCGTCCAAAATTTTAAAAATAACAGATCAACGACTAAGATTGCTTTCTATACCTCCTAGCAAAAATAAACTTTCTATTTTATCCCCACCCTAGTTTGGAAATGGTCATAACAACAAACATCAGTCAAGAACTTTGCGACAACAATCAGAGAGCAACTCAACTAATTAAAAAGAATCAAGAAATGTTACGCCTACTTTTTCACATTCGAAAATACAAATAATGACATACTATTTTTAATGAAAATTGGGCATGACCCGTTCATACTATAAACAATTCCCCTGCTTTTAAGAAACATCATTCAAATAAACTTCTATGACACTTTTTCAAAAGAAATAAAAGTTGTGTCCATACAAGACTTAAAACAAAGGCTATGTCCGAACTACCCAAAAAGGTATTAAAATTCAAACTACTTACGAACATTCTAAAACATAAAATTTAAATTTACATTACAAAAATTATTTGACCCATTTCAAAAGATAACTTAAACCGGAAGCGCATATATGGATGATGTGGTGTGTTCAAATCCGAGCTCGCCATTCTGAGCATGAAATTTACCTACATCCATAACATAAACTTGCATGTTAGTTCGGATAAAACATTATTACTAATACATTTTTATTACTTATTTAGCTTTTTACCGCATTATTTGACCCTTTACCGAGTCACTTCATCTTTACATCATCTTACTTGAATCTTTCATACTACAATTCCGCTTTAACGAATATCATGCCATTTATCTTCCATCACCATAAAATCATCATATTTCATCCGACCCATTCTCACGGATCATGCATATTTCTACTTTCTTGTTTATTATTCTCCACTAGTTTGACGTACAAAAGTCAACATCTAGTTAC
>JARYGA010007694.1:0-19923 GCA_030545235.1 Helianthus tuberosus | reverse complement strand
TGATTTGGGCCTTAGTACTAGGTAGCGCAATGAGCATGGCTGCTAGTTGGGCGATAGTTTAACTAAATCACATGCTGGTTTTGGGCCGGGCTGTATGGACTCAAGCTAATGGGCTGGACCTGGTGGGTCAGCCGCAATGGATAGGGTGGAATGTCAGTGGGTCGCACACCTTAGTGAACACGAGTGTGGCCCAGATATTTGTTAAATAATTACATGATAATGACTTGTTAAATTACGATGCACGAATACTAGTTACAATTAACGAGTGTACTCGAATATAAACTGATCCACTTATGTGATAAAGTGATATGAACTTACATTGTTAAGACCCAACTGCTCGCTATGATCTGTGTAAAAACATACGTGCTGCTTAATTGTAATATGTGTTATAAATGCAAAGAACGCATGTTTTACGTGTGCATAAAACTGATTAACTCTGGTAACCACGATAGGGCTTGGTTGATCACTGTTGGTAAACGAGTAAAATAATCTTACCGAGCAAAACTAAGGTGAGTTCACTGCTCTTTTTCCAAGCATGCATCCCAGGAGGGATATCGAGTAACGTTCCGGGGAGGAACGCTTGTTTATTGGGATGTTTGTTATTATACTCAGTTTCTATCACATAAGACCCCTTACATCTACCGACAGTTACCGGGGAGGCAACGAGGTTATTAGTTGATAGCTCTATTAGGTTTGGCACCCTCACACCGTATCAGGGAGGACGGGCGTGAACTAATTTCCTTAAAGCATGTCCAATGTTTTGATAGAGACATTGGGGTTGGGCAAATACATCTTGTAGCCATTTCGGTAATCGAGTTAATGACAACATCAAATCAAATTGATAAACTGTTTTATACTTGTAACTGGTAACTCAACTCGTTAACAAAACTTTGAACTCACCAGCGTCGTCTGACACACTTGTTTGCGTGCTTGTAGGTCGTTAGATGTTCTGCATTGGAACTTGCTGTCTGAAGTAGCTGGAGTGGTCATGGGTCGACTGGATGGATTTATGTTATTGAATTCGTGATACTATACTTTGGTTTTGAAACTGTTTAATTTTGCTTCCGCTGAATACTTTGGTTTTCACTTAAACTTGTTGATGGTATTTTATTAATAATTAAGGATTTTATTTTGAAACTTGTACGCGTTCAATGTAATTAGTGGCTCGTTATTGGCATGTCACACGCCTAACAGGGACATTCCCTAGGTGGTATTTTGGGGGGGGGGGGTGACAGTTTGGTATCAGAGCCACTAGTTATAGTGAACTTGGTTTTAAAAACGTTTTTATAAAACCAGACTATAACCGAATAACTACGAAAATCGACCACGACACTCAGCTCCAGATTGCAAGGTTCGTCTTCTGTTACTTTATGCATCACTTGTTTAGCAGTCACACACTCACAACTTACATGAAAACGACATACTAGATGTTATGGTGACTTGATAGTGTAATCTTACTCTTCGACTTTTGTGAATCATAATCCTGTAGTACCCACTGCTTTGCTATTTGAATGCGGGGGAAACTTTGAGCGCAAGTTAAGAGGCACTGAGATAAGCATGCAAATTGCTTTATTACTATGGGTGCACACATAATAATAACGTGAGGTGCATGTAAGTCCCAGTGAGGCTTAACGAGCGTGAGAAGGGTTCTGCCCTAGCGTGTGTAAACTTGATAGTTGTAGATTTTAACGTGATACTTGACTTTTACCTCATTTCGACCCTTAAGATTGTTCCCTTCTCTTATTTAGAACCATGAGTGGACGTGGAGGAGGCCGAGGTGGCGGACGTGGCAACATTGCTATGACACAGGCTGAATTAACCAACTTAATCAACACTCGTGTACCTGAAGCCCTAGCGGCTTACCAGGCTGGTCAACCTGCGAATCAAAACAATCCACCTGCTCCACCTGTTTGTACGTTCAAGATGTTCATGGATTGTAAGCCACGGACCTTCAATGGGATTGAAGGGGCTGTAGGACTCCTGCGATGGTTTTTTTTTTTGGGTAAAGGGTTACCCCGGTGAATTTTATATAACCAAACCAATCAAAACAAGTAAGGAAGAGAGTCTTCCTTAGTTCTCATGTATGACATGCCATACATGAGTAACACCAGTTCAAACTACCCTAAACAAACAGCCACAATGAAAACCACAGCTCACATAGCCGAAATTACAAACAAAAAAGAAAAACACTAACTAGCCACAATCATCGTCTTCAATTAGCAAACCCCTCGGAAGCTTCCATTCATGAAGAATCGAGTGAACTTGGACCGAGTCTTTAAATCTACACGTGTGAAGTTTCAATCGCACCGTAGCGAGAGTCACTTCAACTAACTTTTCCGGAGACCGTTTCTTGTTCGAGAACAGCCGAGCATTTCTCTCTTGCCAAACAAAATAAGCAGCCGCAGCCACCACAAGCTTCGAAATTACATGTTGGGCCATTTTGGACGTAGCGATCCCCACTAAGTGATCATGAATAGAGTTCCATTGTTCACGAATATTAGACATTCTAGCTCTATCTAACACCACTCCAAACTTTTGACGCAAAGTTACACTCAAAGAACAAGTGTTCGTGAGAATCTGGACCTGTCATACACAAAGAACAGCAATGAAGATTAAAATTAGTGTTGCCCGTCGCCGTGTTACCATCTTTCCAGAAAAATCGGTCACTACTATTCGGAATTAAATGCACGTTATCAACCTGAATAAGAACCGGATAAAGATCACGCCAAGCCGTAGGCCAAATCCAATCACCATTAAACGAAATATCATGGACTGACGCATGAAGACCGAACCCTGCGGATGAAATAACCCTTGGAGTTATAAAGCTCGCCAGCGGACCATAATCACACCATCGATCATACTATGCTGAAGTCATCTTACCATCTCCTAGTTTGGACCAGACATTCTGTCTGATTAACGGCCTTAATTGAAGGATTTTCCTCCAACTCCAGCAACAAGACGAAGGAACTCTACATTACCAAAAGTTAGAATTCCTTAATCTGTTCGAATAAATCCATTGAACCCAGAGAGACTGACGCCTGGTAATAATGCTCCAAACGTGAGACACCATAAGAGCTTTATTAACCTCCTGAATCCGACGCAACCCAAGACCTCCTTCATATTTCGGTTGACATAAAGATTTCCATGAAGCCTTTGTCTTACCTCTTTGAAAGGAAACATCTTGAGACCACAAAAAATTCCTCATTCTGCTTTCAAGCTCCTTGATTACTCGAATAGGAAGAATTAACACTGAAGCCCAGAATATGTGCATAGAAGACAAAACAGATAAGATAAGCTGTAATCTACCTGCAAAAGAAAGAAGCCTATTTTTCCAATTCATAATGCGATTCTCCAACCTTTCAACAAGAATACTACAATCTTTGTAAAGTAGTCTTGACGAAATTAAGGGCACACCAAGATAACGGACAGCTAATTCACCTTCACTAAACGGAATAATACCAAGAATTGCTGATTTAACTTGCTGAGCAACATTACAAAAGAAGCTGGAGCTCTTTTGAGCACTTGGAATTAAGCCAGACATACGAGTGAACTGAGAAAGAGCATTCATCATACACTTGGCTGAACCGATATTTCCTCTAGCAAACAGGAACAGGTCGTCTGCGAAACAAAGATTAATAATACGTTGGCGCTCACACTTGTTATGAAACCTGAACGAAGAGTCAATAGAAGAAGCCTGTTGTAAAATACACGTCAATACTTCCATAACCAAAGTAAAAAGATAAGGAGAAATTGGATCTCCTTGCCGAAGGCCACGTTTTCCTTTGAAATAGCCATGCACACTACCATTCACACAAATTGAGTAAGACGGAGTAGAAACACAAAGCATAATCCACTGTATCATCTTCTGGTTAAAACCAAAGCCCAGTAACACATTGTGAAGGAAATTCCAATCAACAGTATCATAAGCCTTCTGAATATCGACTTTAAACGCACATCTTGGAGGGCCATAATCTCTGAGACCCCCGGATGAGATTATTGCTACGATCCTACAGACGATTCGATACAAGCTTATGGGAGTTAAGTTTAAGAACACGGATAGAGTCAGACGATTTCTAGAAGTGTGGGATATTCATGGAGACACTTTGCTTGATGATGGAGGCTAATAGATTATTCCTATTTGAGATTCTTATTTTCTAGATTATAGTCTAGTTGTTTTTCATTGTTTTTCTCGTTTCTTTGTTTGTCGTGCTTCGGCCTGTTTACTATCATGGGGGTATGTCCCATGTTAGAACTAGTATGGGTTTTCCATACTACTTGTTCTTTTGAGTTTGTGAATATATAGTATCTCCGGGGTAACCCTTTACCCAAAAAAAAAAAAAAATCTTCTACGAGTGGCGAGGAACCGCTTGAAGAAACCACACCACCTTACCCCATGAGACATCATTCTGTGCATGCCGTACATCATCCCATACCATCGATGTACTGAAATCTCCTTCTATACCCAATCGAGAACGCCAAACTAGCTTATCATGCGTGGATTCAATCAAAGTAATCGGACTCAGATTTAGGAGAGAAGGAAATCTAGCGCTCCATGCACGCGGCCACAACCAATTCCCGTCAATGTAAACCTCTGCGACCTTAGTATTTAGAGTAAACCCTGCATTAGCAATCAACCTTGGCGTGATGACATTGTTAAGAGGACAAACATCATCCCATTTATTGTAACAACTGTGCTTGTAATCACTATGAACAGTTCTGTTATCAATAAAGCAATGTATTTGATCACAATGTTTGTTTTGTTATGTTTTACATTTTTCATGTTTTGACTTTTGTTCAATTTCAAACTCTACATCACTTTCTTGAGAGTTATACGCAAACTGGTGCGTAAACGTACTCATTTTAACGCGACAAATACTCCAGAACAGCAACATATACTCAACATACCATAAATAACCTTTAAATAACTTAGAAATAAGTTTTGAAGGCATTGGTATGGCAAAAACAAGTTAATTCGCTTACAGGGACTAAACTTGACAAACTGCGAAAGTATGTCAATTTGAACTGTAACAAACATTCCGGAACATGACCATAAGTTAAACACACCCTAAATATCCTTTACATAGCTTAGAAATAGGCTTTGAGGGGTTCGGTGTGCTAAAATAAACTTTTGGGTCATTCAGGGACTAAAAGTGCACAAGTTTGCATTTTCGCGCATAACTTACGTTCTGAATACATCCGGACATCCAAAAATTTATGTAAGCATGACTATATTATGTTTTAGTGTTCGCCTTAAGAAAAATCCATTCGTCGCGTCATTTGGATCGTTTTTCACGCTTATGCGCATTCCGTCGTAATTAAGCGAACATCGCGTTCGTACGACCAAACGAACTGACATCAGACATATTTTTGAACATGTTTCATGTCCACAATGTTTAGGCATCATTTTAGGGCCTTAAAGTTGGCTTTACGGGCCTTAGAAGTGTCGGAAATGGCCTTAAACACGTGCAGGGACTGAAACTGTCATTTTTCAAACATGTTTGCGGATCAGAAGGGTCAGGCGGCCCGCATTGTGTTTGCCTGATCCTGAAGCGGGCCGCTTCCCACTATCAGACCAGATTAAATGTTTCTAACATCAGTTGCAGCTGGTTGATTCACACCCACACATTCTAAATTGCTTAGTCAGATGATAAGGACCATTTTTAGGCACCACAACTTGCCAACACTTGTACGGTTACGATTAAGGCACGTTTTCCATGAAACGATCTTAACGGTGGACCGAATACTATAAATACCCCACCCCCCATGCTTCATAATCACTAGAAATTTGATTTGAGAAACTCTAAGTTGAAACATTTTTTCATACCTGAGATTTTTGAATCGAGTTTAGCATTCGGGGACCCTTCGTAAGTATTCTTTCGTTCTTTTCCTTATTTTTACTGCTTTTCGAGTCAGAAAGTCAAACTTTGTTTGACTTTCAGCGTTGACCAGTAATGGTCAATGCGAAGTTCGTTTGAACTTCGCAACGTGATTGTAATCACGATGGTCATAGTCCCTTGGGACTATGCCTACTGATTACCACGTTGTCTAGGGTCGTAGGGTAAGCGATCTGATCAATCGCTTATACCTTCGAACCCGACCCAGTTTGGTCGATCATTAGGATCCGACCAAATACATTAGGTGACCATAGTATAGGGCATAACCTTCCGAGGTTATACCTTATGGTCACATCGTTTAAGTAGTTGTATGATAGGTAGTTTATATGCCTTAGGTAAATTACCAGAATACCCTTTTCATGTATAATTAGTAATTAAGCATATGTAACCTAAATTTTTGTCACATAACTGATGATGTAACATGTTTAGGCATATAACACTTGTCATAGGACTAGTTAGGCGGTCCGATCGCGTTTCACGCGCACGACGCGTTAAAGTAGCATAAGCTTCCTAAACGGGTTGTAATGGGTCGTAAACAATTATGTTAAGTTTCATTTAGTATGTAGGCTTTGTTAAACCAAATGACACGAGTCTCTACACTCGTTTGGTTTACGAAACCTCATTCTATCCGATCTTCCGATTTAGGTCCGGTTTATTAACATAGTTACCTATATTAGGTGCCGTTTGATTCCGAGATCTCTAGCATTACTTGGTGGTTATCTTTAGACATCTGAGCAATATCAAGTGAGTACATAGACCTCTCTTTTACTGTTTTCCAAACGTTTTGGGGTGGAACACATGTGCCTACTTGTTACTTTCGTGCTTTCCTGTTTTCACATCATAAACCTGCTATGTTTGTTAGTACATTATAGTACATGATTTCATTACATTTCATGCTATGTATGTCCATTGTGTGCATACTTAGTACATTGTTTTACATTACATTTCTGCTATGTATGTTGACTGATAGCATGCTAGCACATTGATTTACAAGACTTTTCTACTTTGTATGTTAACTTTAGCATACTTAGTACATTGTTTTCATATGACATGTATACAACTTCTATGACATTTGGTTTGCACAAACGGGTCTTTATTACGTTCATTAACATTTGCTACGCCGCTCGGTAGTAAGTAGTGGTACCATAGGACTTGACAAATCCCATTCCTGACATCCCGGGTTTGTTTGGATGTAAGGAATGACTGAATCCGAATACAATTCTTTTGATAACCTTGACTGAAAGGGTTATCCGACTGTCTCAAGGCTTGAATGTATGCGTTAACTTACCACATAAATGTTTGTATCAGTGTATCATGCATCACTTTGCAAAACATAACTTTTTGATATATTCAAAATACTTTGTTTTGTACATTTTACTTATGGTTTAAGTAGTCTTATTTTACTTACCATACATAACATTTGTTACACATTACTTGACTACTTTTGGACTATCAACATTTGACATGGTTTATACAAGGACTATTGACTATTGGTTTAAACATAGACATTATACTTTGTTGGTTGGTTTAAGTGACTTAAGTAACGAGATGTGAGTAATATGATACAATCATGGTGGATACGCCGCTGGTACTTCCTATACATAAGTGATTGTATTATATTACATATTATAGCGTTATTTAAATCATTCATTTTGGACTTATACATTTTACATAAGTGACATGTTTTTACAAGACTTTGGTTTACAATACAGTTTATTTTATACAACTCATTTTGCATGGTTATTCATTTAACAATACATTATTCACCTATCTATACATATCATCCGAACTTATTGTTTTTCAAACAATTTACAAAACAAATCAAATTCCAAGGTTCATGACTAAACATTTTCTTAAACTTAAGTCATGAATCCTATTTTCACAAAACCTATGTATCTCACAGGCATTTTTATGCTGACGTACCTACTTTCACATGTGTTTTCAGGTGCTTTTCCGTAGGATGACGATCATGACACTAGGGCGGACCTGTGCCTTAGATACTTAAAATGAAGATAGACTTTGTTTAATTATGTTATAAACTCTGTATTTCCTGTTTAAGACGATGAAACTCATATGTTGATAAATAAATACAACTTTGTATGCCATGGTTATGAAACAATTAATTCTGTTACAACACTCCCCGACGTTTTCCGCCACGTCTTGTATGATATACGTGGTCGGGGTGTGACAGAAGAGTTGGTATCAGAGCCAATGGTTAAAGGGAATTAGGTTATTAGTAATGCTTTGACCTAGACTATAACTTTTCTAGGACCCTAACACAAATTATTTGTGTTTAGATCTTAAAACATGTACATCACCTATCCTTAGGTGATTAACAAAACAAGAACCAAAATTTTTTCAAAACGTTTTTTTTGAAAAACAATCATCTGTTTTTGAATGATTTATTACAAGGTTTTGAACCCTCAATTGTAAGGTTTTGAACCCTCTGTTATATGGTTTTGAACCCTTTTCAGTTTGGTTTTTGGCCTTGTGCCTTCAAATTTTCAAAATCCCGTCAAACGTTTTGGGTTTTAAATAATGTGAACACGTGCAAACTGGAAGGGTGAATGCCTGTATTCTGGGTTTTCTGTCTAGGCAAGCACTTCGTATATATCTCATCAGACGCGAGACCAGTTGTGCTTACCTGGGAATTCTTGGGATGAGTGTTCACTTATAGGCGAGCATGTCTTCATTATACATTATTTTTGACCCATTTACTTTGATTAGTCACAATGTGTCGTTTGTTTGCTTTGTGATACGGACGAATGACCACCATCTATGCTATTTGCAATTCTTGTTTATATCATCTCATTCTTTTCATCCAATCATCTCACTCGTTTTCTTTCATGTTTTCCTCTTTTAGAATGCCTCCTCGACGCGAGAACCAGATAGCAACTGCCGAGCTGGCAAAATTATTGCGCAGCAGATGGCTGCTCAATTCCCAAATCTCTTTGCTTAATGGCAACAAGCCAATAACAACAATAATGCTCCATGCAAATACAAGGATTTTAACTCGGCTAAACCACTCAAGTTTAGTGTTTCTGAGGGAGCGACTGGGCTTCTTCAGTGGTTTGAGAGCATAGAGAATACTTTTCGCCACGTGCAGTGTCTCGAAAATCGCAAAGTCGAGTTTGCTTCGAGCGTATTTCAGAAGAGGGCTTTGACATGGTGGAACGGGGTTATGAGGGACTGTGACAACTCGAGTTTCCGACTTTCACTTTCGTATTTATTTCGCGTTGACTTTGACTGTTAGTTGTTTGACTTGTTTGCTTTGTAACTATGTACGTTGTGATATAATATAACGAATGTGTTTCGTCGGCCCATTGATTCGCCGAAGCCCATTAAGGGCCCATCATGTTAACACGAGTATATTAACATCTACTGACTTCTATTTCACACTTTTGGGGCAAAAATAAGAAACCCTAGAACTCTTCTCCTCTCACTTGCACCTGACAGCGAACATCACCATCTCACATTCGGTTAGTATATCTGTCTTTAAGCTATGAATATATGTGTTTGTTGATTTTGATATATGTCTTTTGGCCGATCTGCAAGTGTAGGATTATAGTTCATATTTGTTCGACACCATTAAATGTAATTGGTCCAATCAAAAGTGTCCGCAAACTCACAAAACTCAAGTAAGCCGATCATGATATATAAATATGGTCTGACATGATGCTCTCGATCTAATCAAAGGTGAATAACCTTGACAAAAACGGCGGCCCATGTGTTGAGCATATCAAACAACCTAGTGACGTTTTGATAAGGTTGTCATAAGAATCTTGTATATTAAATGAATAAAGGAATAAGAACCACATGACCGGCTTTGCACTCATTTTTGCACATGAATTTGTCAGATAGCATATGGTTTATTTGTTTGCAACTTTAATTCTTGTTTACATGTGTGTGTTGTCAGGACATGTTAGTCAAAGATTCACTATTAATTGTTTGTTATATGTTATCAAATTGTAAGAGAATTAAAGGTCCAATGTGAAACTTTGATTTTATTTCGGTCCAATGATGCTTGGCGGTGGTTGATAGATGTTGGCCACTAGGGCATTAAGATTCTGTGTTATTTCTGCAACTGTTATGTAGGTGACGTAACTGATGTTTTGACGAAACACCGGACGACGAAACAGACTTGGCGAAACAGAATGTGTTTCGCCGAGACCATTTTTGACGAATCAGATGGGACGAAACAGAATGTGTTTCGCCAATCTGTGTTTCGCCGAATGTATAATCTGTTCGATCTCTTGGGTTAATTCTGTTAAACTTAACTGGGTTAGTTAACTGCTGTTATGAATAAAGGCAATACTTGTATGATTACAAATACGTGCAATGTG
Source organism: Helianthus tuberosus (assembly GCA_030545235.1). Taxonomy (NCBI): domain Eukaryota; kingdom Viridiplantae; phylum Streptophyta; class Magnoliopsida; order Asterales; family Asteraceae; genus Helianthus; species Helianthus tuberosus. The sequence goes on along the minus strand of JARYGA010007694.1, from coordinate 9,686 downwards.
ATACTCAATGTTATTAATGCGATGTTCATGATGATGATGTTTACGTGCAAACAACTTGAATACAAACTGATTATGTATACGTGCATACCTTAGGACGTGATTGATTAACTGTGAGCACATACTTAGCATACCGAGCAAACCAATGTGAGTTCACACTTCTACCAAGGCATGGGATTCCCGGGGTTGGGAATGGGTTGATTGATTATTTATGCTTAAGATTTATCGGAATTACATACCATAGGCCTCGGGAGAGGAAGGTCAATGGTAGATACTACTAGACTAGTGATACATATACTTCTCTTCGCACACATGCCGGGATCGGCCGCGATACTAGAACAATCTTCGCAAACATGCCTGGAATGGCTGCGAACTATACTTTAATCTTCGCAAACATGCCTGGAGGGCCGCGATACAAATATAACTAGTCTAGAGAACATGGGAAACCCCCACTAAACTTCGCAAACATGCCTGGAGGGCCGCGATACCATTACATACGATACATGATTACTAAACGAACTTACGATTTACGATACGAACACTATAACTAAACTATTAACTGTGAACTCGCTCAACTAGTTGTTGACTCTCTGTTACATGCCTTGCAGGACCATAGGTACTCTTGGAGCTTGCACGGGAGGCGCGATCGTTGTGTGCATGGATTGTGGATGTTTTGATGAAAAACTTTATGACTCTTTTAAACTAAACACTTGTGTTGGATGTTCATAACTATGCTTCCGCTACCTATGCTATGCTTTTGTTTTAGCACCAATTGTATTGTGATGGATTACTTTACTTATTACTTATATGTTCAATATGATTGGTGGCTTGATCCTGGTCATGTCACGCCTCCAAGCGGTGGTACTCCGCGTGTGGATTTTGGGGGTGTGACAGATTGGTATCAGAGCCATTGGTTATAGAGAACTCGGTTTTAATAAGGGGAAAACGTTTTTTTTTATTAAAACCAGACTATAACCAGAACAGTGCTCAACGATCCACAACGACGCCTCGCTCCACGTGCAAGACTCAACATCCTAGGTAATACGGTACATATTTTATTGCCTACTTGCTAGAATTACATGGAACTTTGCTCAGGGTATGCTTAGATTAACGTAACACTATTGCATGAGAACACTTGTGTGCTCACTTTCTTCTGTCATCGCACTATTCGCGAACCACTCTCACTTATGTTGTCTTTGCTATGAAGATCATGTCTGGACGTATCAACATGACACAAGCCCAACTGACGGCTCTCATTAACGAGCGAGTTGCTGCGGCACTTGCAGCCGCACAAGCAGGAGGTATACTCTGCAGTTGTAAACTCACACTAGGATCTTTAGATCCTACACTCCTAAACCAACTCTTGTGTTTAATCTTGTCCTGGATTCTTATACACAACAGGTCAGCACGCTCAGCCACCTGTTTGCACCTTCAAAACTTTCATGGACTGCCGTCCTACTACTTTTAGTGGCACGGAAGGAGCGGTTGGACTCCTCCATTGGTTTGAAAAGCTCGAGTCCGTATTTGAAATGTGTGAATGCCCTGAGGCTCGCAGGGTGAAGTACGCCACTGGTACTCTAGAAGGCATTGCACTGACTTGGTGGAATGCGCAAGTTCAGATATTAGGGTTGGCTGTTGCTAACGCCACACCCTGGAATGATTTCAAGGAGTTGATCAAAGAGGAATACTGTAGCCGTGATGATATTCATAAGCTAGAGGTAGAGTTTTACCACTTGAAAATGACGGGGTCAGAAATTGAAGCGTACACCAGAAGATCGAATGAGTTGGCTATTCTGTGTCCTACTATGGTGGACCCTCCCATTAAGCGTATCGAACTGTATCTCAATGGTCTGGTGCCGGAAATTCAAAGTCACGTAACCTCAGCGAATCTTGGCACCATTCAACAGATCGTCAAGTTAGCTCATCGCCTCACCGATCAGGCAGTGGAACAGAACAGGCTGCCTAAACGCATCAGCGCTACTACTACCGCTACCACTCCAGTTACTCCTGCTACTCCCAGTGACAACAAACGGAAATGGGAAGGGGATTCCAGCAAGGGTTCAGCTACCGTACAGTCTCAAGCACAGCAGCAACGCAAGTCTAGTGATTACCAGAGTCCGAGTCAGCAGTCGTCTGGTGGTCAGGGGCAGAGTGGATATCGGGGAATTCATCCACTGTGTAACAGGTGCAACAAACACCACAGTGGTCAGTGTCGTAAAGGCCGCTGTCAGAGGTGTCTAAGGGTAGGTCATGAAGCTAAAGATTGCCGGAGCTCAAGGCCTGCGAATCAGAACCAGCAACAACAGCCACCAGTTCCACGAAACCCGCCACAGCAACAACAGCAAGGAAATAAGGCATGCTTTCAGTGTGGGGCTGAAGGTCACTTCAAGCGGAACTGCCCCCAGTTAAACCAGAATCAGAATAACAACAACAATAATCCGGGCAATGGGAACAATAATGGGGGAAACAACAACGACAATGGTGCTAGGGGTCGTGCATTTGTGATTGGTCAGGGCGATGCAAGGAACGATCCTAATGTAGTTATGGGTAAGTTTCTTCTCGATGACTTTTATGTTACTGTATTATTTGATTCGGGTGCGGATACCAGTTATATGTCTCTGAAAGTTAGTCAAATGCTTAAACGCGTACCAACACTGTTGAACACCAAACATGTCGTAGAGTTAGCTAACGGTAAAAGTTTAGAAGCCACACACATAGTTCAGGGTTGTAATCTTATCCTCGCTGGTCAGACTTTCTCTATCGATCTCATTCCTATAACCCTGAGTAGTTTTGATATCGTCATTGGTATGGATTGGTTATCCCAACAACAAGCAGAGATCCTATGCAAGGAGAAGATCATTCGCATTCCCCGTACTGACAAAGAACCTCTTGAAGTTCAAGGCGACAAGAGTGGTGTCGTGAGTGGCATCATCTCCTTCTTGAAGGCCCAGAAGTGTTTGCGAAAGGGCCACGTAGCTATATTAGCACTCGTTACTGATACATCGCAGAAAGAGAAAAAGATTAAGGATATTCTTGTAGTACGCGACTTTCCTCAAGTGTTTCCTGAAGAGTTACCTGGGCTACCGCCACGTCGTCAGGTCGAATTTCAGATCGAGCTAGCTCCAGGAGCAGCACCTATAGCTCGAGCACCTTATCGCTTAGCTCCAAATGAACTGGAAGAACTGTCTAAGCAATTGCAAGAACTCTTGGAAAAGGGTTTCATACGTCCTAGCTCTTCGCCCTGGGGAGCTCCAGTATTATTTGTGAAGAAGAAAGACGGTACCTTTCGTATGTGCATAGATTACCGCGAACTAAACAAGGTGACCGTGAAGAATCGCTATCCTCTTCCACGCATCGACGACTTATTCGACCAGTTGCAAGGGTCGAGCTATTACTCGAAGATTGACCTAAGGTCAGGTTATCATCAATTGAGAGTCCGGGATGAGGACGTCTCCAAAACAACATTCAGAACTCGCTACGGCCATTACGAGTTTTTGGTCATGCCATTCGGGCTAACGAACGCGCCTGCGGTTTTCATGGATCTTATGAACAGGGTGTGCAAACCTTATCTTGACAAGTTTGTTATTGTTTTTATTGACGACATTCTGATTTATTCGAAGAGTCAGGAGGAACACGAGCATCATTTACGACTTATTTTGGAACTCCTACGAACGGAACAGCTATACGCTAAGTTTTCAAAATGCGACTTCTGGCTTCATGAAGTCCACTTTCTAGGCCACGTGGTAAACACGGATGGGATTCATGTCGATCCATCCAAGGTAGATTCGATCAAGAACTGGCCTGCACCTCGCACACCGACAGAAATACGCCAATTCTTGGGTTTGGCGGGTTATTACAGACGGTTCATTAAAGACTTCTCAAAGATTGCACAGCCGCTTACATTACTGACACAGAAAGGTGTTGCTTACCGTTGGAGTAATACACAGGAAACAGCGTTTCAGCACTTAAAGGATAGACTTTGTAGCGCACCTATCCTCTCATTGCCTGAAGGCACGGACGATTTTGTAGTCTACTGCGACGCATCTATCCAGGGTCTTGGATGTGTGTTGATGCAGCGGGATAAAGTCATTGCTTATGCTTCGCGCCAACTTAAGATTCATGAACGGAATTACACTACACATGATCTAGAGCTGGGAGCTGTTGTTTTTGCGCTCAAGATATGGCGACATTACCTGTATGGCACTAAGTGCACCATCTACACCGATCACAGGAGTCTTGAGTATATTTTCAAGCAGAAAGAATTGAACATGCTACAACGTAGATGGGTCGAGCTACTGAACGATTACGAGTGTGCCATAAAGTACCATCCGGGCAAAGCCAATGTGGTGGCCGACGCCCTCAGTCGAAAGGATACTACACCTAGGCGTGTACGAGCGTTGCAACTCACTATTCAGTCTAGTCTTCCTTCACAGATACGAGATGCTCAGGTAGAAGCATTGAAACCAGAAAACGTCAGGGCTGAAGCCCTACGCGGCTCAAGGCAACGGTTAGAACAAAAGGCAGACAGAGCCTACTATGTAACAGGACGCATCTGGGTCCCACTCTATGGCAATTTACGCGAGCTTGTAATGGATGAAGCTCATAAGTCTCGCTACTCAGTACATCCTGGTTCGGATAAGATGTACCACGACCTCAGAACTACATACTGGTGGCCTAGCATGAAAGCTCACATAGCCACTTACGTTAGCAAGTGTTTGACTTGTGCGCGAGTCAAAGCGGAATATCAGAAACCATCAGGCCCACTCCAACAGCCTGAGATACCACAATGGAAATGGGAGCAAATTTCCATGGATTTTGTTACTGGCCTACCTAGATCTCAGCGCGGGAATGATACTATTTGGGTGATCGTGGATCGACTCACAAAGTCTGCTCACTTCTTGGCTATCAAGGAAACGGATAAGTTCTCCACTCTAGCAGACGTATACCTTAGGGAAGTTGTCTCGAGGCACGGGGTGCCCACCTCTATTATCTCCGATCGTGATGCACGTTTTACCTCAGAACTGTGGCAAGCAATGCATAAATCTTTTGGCTCTCGATTAGACATGAGCACAGCTTATCACCCTCAGACAGATGGGCAATCTGAGCGCACTATTCAAACTCTAGAAGACATGCTTCGGGCGTGCGTAATTGACTTTGGCAAGGGCTGGGAAAAACATCTGCCACTTGTGGAATTTTCGTACAACAACAGTTACCACACCAGCATTAAAGCTGCTCCATTCGAGGCATTGTACGGGCGTAAATGCCGATCACCTCTTTGTTGGGCAGAGGTGGGTGACAGTCAGATCACAGGTCCAGAAATGGTAGTTGACACTACTGAAAAGATTGCTCAAATACGACAACGCATGGCGGCAGCTCGTGACCGTCAGAAAGCATACGCCGATAAAGACAGGAAACTACTCGAATTCCAGGTTGGGGATCGAGCGCTACTCAAGGTTTCACCCTGGAAGGGTGTGGTTTGTTTTGGCAAACGAGGCAAGCTAAATCCGCGATACGTTGGACCATTCGAAGTCATAGAGAAAATAGGCAAAGTGGCCTACAGACTAAACTTACCAGCTGAACTCAGTGCGGTTCACAACGTTTTCCACGTGTCGAATCTGAAGAAGTGTCTGTCAGATGAGACCCACATAGTTCCTTTGAAGGAGCTCACTATCGACGAACGGTTGCATTTCGTCGAGGAACCAGTTGAAATCACGGACCGGGATGTTAAGGTCCTCAAGAACACTAGAATACCTCTTGTTCGAGTTCGTTGGAACTCCCGTCGTGGCCCAGAGTATACCTGGGAACGAGAAGACCAAATGGAACTCAAATATCCCCAGTTGTTCGAAAACAATGCAACTACTACTGAGGCTGAAGCTACTACGAAATTTGAGGACAAAATTCCAACTCAACGGGGGGATGATGTGACACCCCTGGAAAACCAGTAAACGATACAACTTACTTAGCTTCCTCAGTAACCGCATGCTAAATTTCGGGACGAAATTTCTTTCAAGTTGGGGATAATGTGACAACTCGAGTTTCCGACTTTCACTTTCGTATTTATTTCGCGTTGACTTTGACTGTTAGTTGTTTGACTTGTTTGCTTTGTAACTATGTACGTTGTGATATAATATAACGAATGTGTTTCGTCGGCCCATTGATTCGCCGAAGCCCATTAAGGGCCCAGCATGTTAACACGAGTATATTAACATCTACTGACTTCTATTTCACACTTTTGGGGCAAAAATAAGAAACCCTAGAACTCTTCTCCTCTCACTTGCACCTGACGGCGAACATCACCATCTCACATTCAGTTAGTATATCTGTCTTTAAGCTATGAATATATGTGTTTGTTGATTTTGATATATGTCTTTTGGCCGATCTGCAAGTGTAGGATTATAGTTCATATTTGTTCGACACCATTAAATGTAATTGGTCCAATCAAAAGTGTCCGCAAACTCACAAAACTCAAGTAAGCCGATCATGATATATAAATATGGTCTGACATGATGCTCTCGATCTAATCAAAGGTGAATAACCTTGACAAAAACGGCGGCCCATGTGTTGAGCATATCAAACAACCTAGTGACGTTTTGATAAGGTTGTCATAAGAATCTTGTATATTAAATGAATAAAGGAATAAGAACCACATGACCGGCTTTGCACTCATTTTTGCACATGAATTTGTCAGATAGCATATGGTTTATTTGTTTGCAACTTTAATTCTTGTTTACATGTGTGTGTTGTCAGGACATGTTAGTCAAAGATTCACTATTAATTGTTTGTTATATGTTATCAAATTGTAAGAGAATTAAAGGTCCAATGTGAAACTTTGATTTTATTTCGGTCCAATGATGCTTGGCGGTGGTTGATAGATGTTGGCCACTAGGGCATTAAGATTCTGTGTTATTTCTGCAACTGTTATGTAGGTGACGTAACTGATGTTTTGACGAAACACCGGACGACGAAACAGACTTGGCGAAACAGAATGTGTTTCGCCGAGACCATTTTTGACGAATCAGATGGGACGAAACAGAATGTGTTTCGCCAATCTGTGTTTCGCCGAATGTATAATCTGTTCGATCTCTTGGGTTAATTCTGTTAAACTTAACTGGGTTAGTTAACTGCTGTTATGAATAAAGGCAATACTTGTATGATTACAAATACGTGCAATGTGATACTCAATGTTATTAATGCGATGTTCATGATGATGATGTTTACGTGCAAACAACTTGAATACAAACTGATTATGTATACGTGCATACCTTAGGACGTGATTGATTAACTGTGAGCACATACTTAGCATACCGAGCAAACCAATGTGAGTTCACACTTCTACCAAGGCATGGGATTCCCGGGGTTGGGAATGGGTTGATTGATTATTTATGCTTAAGAGTTATCGGAATTACATACCATAGGCCTCGGGAGAGGAAGGTCAATGGTAGATACTACTAGACTAGTGATACATATACTTCTCTTCGCACACATGCCGGGATCGGCCGCGATACTAGAACAATCTTCGCAAACATGCCTGGAATGGCCGCGAACTATACTTTAATCTTCGCAAACATGCCTGGAGGGCCGCGATACAAATATAACTAGTCTAGAGAACATGGGAAACCCCCACTAAACTTCGCAAACATGCCTGGAGGGCCGCGATACCATTACATACGATACATGATTACTAAACGAACTTACGATTTACGATACGAACACTATAACTAAACTATTAACTGTGAACTCGCTCAACTAGTTGTTGACTCTCTGTTACATGCCTTGCAGGACCATAGGTACTCTTGGAGCTTGCACGGGAGGCGCGATCGTTGTGTGCATGGATTGTGGATGTTTTGATGAAAAACTTTATGACTCTTTTAAACTAAACACTTGTGTTGGATGTTCATAACTATGCTTCCGCTACCTATGCTATGCTTTTGTTTTAGCACCAATTGTATTGTGATGGATTACTTTACTTATTACTTATATGTTCAATATGATTGGTGGCTTGATCCTGGTCATGTCACGCCTCCAAGCGGTGGTACTCCGCGTGTGGATTTTGGGGGTGTGACAGGGACCAAGGTGCAGAAGTTGCTCTCGCACAGACATGGGCTGAACTTAGAGCCCTTATGATGAGGGAATTCTGTCCTCGTCATGAGCAGCGAGCCTTGGAGAAAGAGTTTGATAATTTGAAGCAAGATAGTGGAGAGCACAGGGCATATACCGACAGGTTTGAAGAGTTGAGTCTGCTTTGCCCGACTATGGTTACCCCACTCGACAAGGCCATCGAAAGGTACATCGACGGCCTACCTGACTTAGTGCAGGACATCCTTACTGGTAGTGACCCTGCCACACTCCGTCAGGCGATAGAGTTATCAGCGACACTGACTGAGTCACAGGTTCGTAAGGGAAAGCTGCATAAGAAGGGTGACAAGGGTAAGAAGCAGGCATCTGGCAAAGGGGATGGTAAGAAGGGTGAAAACAAGAATGGGAAGAATTCTGGTTCCTCAAGGAATTCTAGGAAGCGAAAGGCTTCCCAAAATTTTGCCGTTACTGCACAGGCTCAGGCTGCACCAAATCAGCCTGCGCAGCCACTAGCCAAGAAGCCTTATTTTGGCAATGCACCTTTGTGCAACAGGTGTAACGGCCATCATCAACCAAACCTCCAGTGTCGTCAGTGCACCAACTGCGGAAGATCAGGTCATCTTGCTGTCAACTGCCGCATTCCTATCAATCAGAACCAGGCAGTTCATAACCAAGCTCAACAAGTTGCTCAGCCTCTTGCTCAGCAACAAGGCCAAGCTGCACGACCTCATTTTCCTCCTGGTTCGTGCTACAATTATGGGGATCTGACCCACTACAGGAACCGGTGCCCAAGGCTAGTCAACCAGAACCAGAATCCGAATCAGGCTCCGGCTCGAGGCCGAGCCTTTAACATGAATGCCCAAGAGGCGCAGGCGGATGATAACGTGGTGAACGGTACGTTCTTTATTAATAATCAGCCTGCATCTGTTCTTTTTGATTCTGGTGCCGACAAGAGTTTCGTGTCATTGTCTTTTGAGCCTATGCTTCGCGTGTCTAGAACAAAACTAAGAAAACTTTTGACAGTAGAAGTTGCTAGTGGTGAACCCATTATTCTTGATTCTGTTCTTCGCAACTGCCAATTGAGTCTTAACGATCATCTTTTTCCTATTGACCTCACGCCAATGCAACTTGGAAGCTTCGACGTTATTGTGGGAATGGATTGGTTATCCAAGCATCACGCAGAGATAGTTTGTTCTGAGAAGATTGTTCGTGTGCCGCTTTCGACAGGCGAGATTCTGCAGGTTCAAGGTGAGAAGCCTACCGTTGGTCTCAAACTCATGTCTTGTTTTAAAGCTCGGAAGTATCTGCAGAAGAACTATGTGGCTTTCTTAGCACATGTTACAGAAGATAAAGGCAAGGGTAAGTCTATTTCAGATATTCCTGTCGTTCGGGATTATTCTGAAGTGTTCCCTGAAGATTTACCTGGTCTACCTCCAGCACGCCAAGTCGAGTTCCGCATAGATCTCGTACCTGGTGCAAATCCCGTTGCCAGAGCTCCATATCGTCTTGCACCGTCTGAGATGCAAGAGTTGTCTAAGCAGCTGCAGGAACTCTCTGACAAAGGTTTTATCCGTCCTAGCTTTTCACCTTGGGGTGCTCCCATTCTTTTTGTC
>JARYGA010007693.1:0-17352 GCA_030545235.1 Helianthus tuberosus | reverse complement strand
AATATATGCAATCATAAAAAAAGGTCATGTAGAATAGCGTACCTGTATTTGCAGGGTGTTGATGGAGATGAACTTGTATGATAGCAATTAGGGTTAGGGTTGAGAGATGGAGAAGAATTAGAAGATGAAAGATGAGATTGTGGAATGAATATAAGAGGAGGGAATAAGAATTAGGATGGTCGTATGATGTTGAAAAGTTCATTAATAAAATAGGGTTTTAAATATTTATAGTCCCAACCGGTTCTAGCGGTTCTTTAACCGGAACCGAACCGGGAAACGTTTTTACCCAAATTTAAGAACCGGAACCTATATACAAAAATACGGTTTGGATCTAGCGGTTCCGGTTCGGTTCCCCGGTTCTGGCGGTTCTGAACGTATACTGCTCAGCCCTAATTTGTAGAGTAATTTTTATAATTACCCTACAAGCAGATAATTACAAAAATGACACCGCCTACTTTTGTCCTTTTCATGCAATTCGTATGTTTAATACGTTAAGTTTATTTGTACAGTAACTTTCCCCTTATTAATATAACCAAATTCTCGTATATATTAACTTATTTTGGAATATATCTTGTTATTTTATTATTTATTTCTCAAGACTATCAATTCGTTTATTGAATAGCAGAGATTTTATTAGATACCGCATAGTAAGCAACTATTCAGGCTAGAACAAGAAAATCTATAATATATAATAAAAGAAACCATTTATGGGACACATGTCACTCATTAGAGCCATCTAACTAATTATTAATAATTAATTTAATTAAAAGATAATTATACAATTGAATTTAATAAAAATTTAATTATTAATTGTAAATCCTATATGATATCTCATTTATCTATTATTGTTTTTATTTAGTCAATAGGACAGTTTTGCAAGGGAAAACTAACGAATATGAGAACATATATCACAATGTATAATTTAAGTATTGGAATATTTTATAAAACCTTTTTAGTAAGATTTACAATATTTATTATAAATAACTAATAGGTATAACCCAATGATATATAATATTAATTTTTAAAATAATTAATAGGACAATTATATAGTAAGAAAGGATAAATAATTAAATCAGAGGAAAATTTCAAAATATTATATTATCTCCTATACGAATTGCTTTTATGTAGAAGGCAATATCTAGGGGTAGTAAAGTTCATAAAGGGAGAGGATGGGTGTATTTTAGTCAAGGAACAAGACATTAAGTTAAGGTGGAAAATATACTTTCACAATCTTTACAATGACGAGAGGGCTTATCAATTAGATAATGACGACCCCATTAGTCAAAGAAGACAAAGCAATAACTGTTATTGTAGGCGTATCACACAAGGAGAGGTGAGGACAACAAATAATTTTATTAAATATTTATACTTAGATTATATATTTTAAGATTTTTAAGTCATTATAATTTAAATATTATTCCATATGGTATAACCCAGTTTAAACTTTATACATTATAAAATATTATTTATTAACGGGTCTTCGATATTATTATTATTATTATTATTATTATTATTATTATTGTTGTTGTTATCTAATCTAATATTTTATTAAAATAATATAATATAAAGAGTTACTTACATAGTTAGTCCATGTGATTTGCACAAAGTAACATACTTAGGTACTAATAGTTTAAAATCACATTCTAGGGTATTAACTTTTCATTTTATAACGCTTGGAGGTATTAACGTTATTTGTAAGTTTAAAATAACATTCCATTAGTACCTAAGTATGCTATTTTGTGCAAACCACAGGGACTAACTATGTTAATACCCTAGAAGTTAATACCTCAAAACATTACAAAATGAAAAGTTAATACCCTAGAAGGTGATGTTAAACTATTAATACCTAAGTATGTTATTTTATGCAAACCACAGGGACTAACTATGTAATTAACTCTAAATCTAATATTCAAACGTAGATCATTGTGTAATTTTATCACCATACACGTGAATTTTAACCATAAACTATAAAAAAAAAAAAAATACCATAGTCTCATGTTAACATAAACATTGTGTATCCTCATTATTATTAATTTAGTTTTGAGAAAGTGTAATGACATATAAATATAAAAAAAAAATCAAGAACTATCCTCGCAATCACTCTATCAATCATGTATCGAGTATATCCGTTAGTTTTATTAAAGATGTAACTTTTTTTATTATCTTATCTGGTATATAAAATTAGATTTATTCAACACGTGTAATGCATAAGGTTTTTTTAAAGATATAACTTCTTTTATTATTTACTATACAAAATTACATATATTCAACCCTTGTAATACATGAGGGTTTTAAACATAAAACTTTTTATAATTATTGTTTTGGTGTATAAAATTAGTTTTATTCAATTTGTGAAATATACAGGGTTTTTAATTATTTAATATATAAAATTATATTTATTCAACCCGTGTAATACACGGGGTTCTAACCTAGTTACATGAATAAAAGAGGTATCTATTATTATTATTATTATTATTAAATAAAAGGCTAGAACAAGAACTTACAATTTGTATGTGTTCATATTTTTTGCAATTTGAATATCCTTCTTGAAACTTGAAAGAAGTAGAATATTGGAGTTTTTGGGTATGTTTTGTGCAGAAGAAACCAAACTCAAACCCAAAACAGGGTAATATATGTTGAAACCAAAACCAACCCACATTTGGAAGCATTCTCCCTCGAGCCCTCCCTCCATAGTCAAAAATCTAAATGTTTTTTGTAGTTGAATTTGAACCACTTCTTTTTCCATTTTTATTTTTAAATTTACCTAAAGTTGACTATTCTTCTTCTTTGTCCATCCTTTGTCTCGTATGTTCCATTTTTTGTTTTCATATTTATTTTGTTGTCACCTTAGCGTCCACATTCATAGAACTGATTTTCTCACAGACTCTCTCTTTATGATATTATAATTTATTAACTTAGGCTTGGATTTTGTTAACGCAAAATATTTGGCCTGTGATGATTTTGTCACCTTTGGAAACATTGACTACTACTGATCAACTCCATTATTGTAAACTTGTTTGTCTTGGGCCTCTTGGCGTGCTATTTTTTATTGAAAAAATTCATCAAGATTTGTCATGCATCCACGTGTTGTACGATGCGTTGTTGATTAATGGTTCTTGAGTCGTCGAATACGACGATAAATCCATGAATTTACGTTAAGCGACCAAAAATAGGCCAGGTAAAGACAAGCTGGTTAATGCTCGCCCATGTAGGATTCTACTGGATTCGTTTTATATTTTTGTTTCTACGTCTTAACGCTCGCCAACAATTTCAATAGACTAATATGTGACACGGATTTGGATTTTCGATTTCTTGAGAATTACAAGGATTTGAGGCACCACTCACAGATATAGTGTGGGTTCAAATTACTATAAGTACAGGTTAATTAGGTGGAATTTAGGTATAAAAAGGTGTTCAATAAAAAAAAAAAAACCTTCACAAGTCACAACGCACATTAAATCACTAGAGAATATGAACTTAGCCAAATAAGTGAATAACTTCTTTTGTTTTTATTTTTTTGTTACTACATTTTCGGTTAATGTTGTACAAATATTATCCTTCATGTATTGATATTATTGGATTAGTTACATGACGGTGATTGTATGACTATTTTAGCTTTGTTTGTTAAGTGTATTTTGACTTTATAAACATGCTTTGGTCATAAGTTAATCTGTGTGAGATAATGTGGAATCTTTTAGTACCTTCACTTGCATTTGTATTCATAGTTTTTTTTTTTTTTACTTTTCCAATTTTCTAAACATGACTTATCTTGGATTGATTGATGATTAATTATAAAAAAATTATTTAAATTAAAAAATTAAGAGTATGACTTGTTAAATTATATACTCCTTGCTTGTCATAAATTCATTAGCCCATCCACCACCCACTCCACGTGATGTCACGTTGCAAACATATATGTATATATCATGTACTGTTATGATTGCTGTAAGTACAAGTATTCAATGCATAATATGTTATGCGTCATCAGAATCTTCCTATATACTACTAGCCTACTACGACGAACAAAGTTTAGCTTTAAGTGTACTGTTGTTTGAGGTTTCTCTATGATTCGCATGTGGGAAGGAAAACAAGTAAAGATGCTTCTTTTAACTAGTAATTTCTTATTATTAGTTTTTTAATATCACGTATTCTAATTAGAATTTTTAGTTACTACCGCAATTTATTTTTTTCTCATCATTATTCATTCATATATATTTTTTTTATTTAAACCATATTTTTACATCAACATTCCATAGCTAAAGTACTTAGTTTAATAAGTTTTTTTTGTAACATAATATCAACAAATATAATAAATAGTATATTAATAGATTTCATAATTTGAAATTGTATTAAGTTTGATTAAAAAAATATTATCATATATTCATAGTCCACAAAAGAACTTCAAGTTTTGCTATTTATGCCATTCTTTGCTATTATCTTTGCTTTATTGCATATTCCTAATATTTACATGGAGGGTAAGGTTATTGTAAAAAAAGTTAAAATGTAAGAAATGTGAGAAATATTATGGAGATGACATGTGTCATAAATCTAAATTAATTCAAAAGGGTAAACAAGTAATTTTATCATTAATTCAATTAATTAAAAACTTCCCATAACCGTCACCTTAATTATAGGAACTGGATTTTTTTTAAAAGATCTCTATAAACACCATTCAACAAGTATATAACACCATTCAGTAAGTATATAACACCATTCAACAAGTATATAACACCATTCAGCAAGAATATAACACCATTCAGCAAGTATATAACACCATTCAGCAAGTATATAACATCATTCAGCACATATATAACACCATTCAATAAAGTATATAACACCATTCAGCATATATATAACACCATTCAATAATCATTACATCTCTGTATCATCTTCTCCACTTCCGGCACCACCACTGCCAGTCCGCCGTCGCTGTCGTGTAGAGGTGGCCAACCACCCGACACCACCTTGCTGGATGTCTTTTAGTCGCTCGTACGAAACCACCAGAAACCACCTTGCCGGAACCCCTGCACCTTCGGACACCCAAACCACCGCCGGAACGACACATCCGCTGTCGCCGCAATCATCGGAAAAACGAGAATGGGGCGTTGTTCGAATTCTGGAAGAAGGAGGGGCGCCGTTCGAATTCTGGAAGAAGGAGGAGGATGATTCGAATGAAGAAGAAAGAGATTTCGAAAATTTAGGGAATTGATTTACAGTTTCCTATTTTCATGTTGATGTAAAAGACATAATTGCCCATACAAATTTCAAATAAGTCCAAACTAATAAAAACATTTTACAATTTGGTCCTTTTTTATCTAAATCATTAGATCAAAAGATCTAATGGCTGAGATTCTTTCTCATCCTTCTCACACTTTTGGTCTTTTTTACAGGAACCTTTATCTTTACATGGATATCTAAAGTAATCATAATAATAGATTTGTTTGCGGCTTATGGAATAGATTAAAAGTAGTCAGAAAAGACTTGTGTCATTATGACGTTAAAATACTCGATATCACCGGACGGATATGAAACTAGTTTTATTAAGTTTGATAAAAAAAAAAATATTACCATATGCTCATATTCCACGTATTACATAATTTAGTTTCAATAAACACAATAATTAAACGTAGATAATTAAGCATAGTGAAAAGGTATAGTTTTGAAAATTTCAACCGTATTCTACTAAGATGATGTTTGTTTTTTCAGAGGTAAAACGTCTGCAGTCTCTAGACCACGTCTGTAGACATCTGTAGCAGAAGAGGTGGGCCAAACTCTCCAGTCTGAAAAAGAAGACCGTTTGTTTTTTTTTTTTTAACTTCTGCAGGTTGCTGAATAACAATGAACATCTAGACTAATAAGCATTTCATAAAAATGAACATCTAGAAATCAAACCTATGAAGGTTGACTGTGAAGGAAGGAGGCCGGCTGTGAAGGGGTGACGGTGGTGGGAGGAAGACAGTGGAAGGGGTGGCGACAGTAGGGGGTTGGCGGAGGTGAAGGGGTTGCGGTGGTAAGTGGGTTGGCGGAGTTGAAGGGTTGGCGGTTGTGAAGGGATGGCGGAGGTGAAGGGGTGGTGGCTATGAAGGGTTGTCGGCGGTAGGAGGGGTTGACGGCGGGGAGGGGAGGCGGAAGTAGGAGGAGATGAGGCTAGGGTTTCTTGTTATGTTTGGGTTTGAGGGCAAGAATAGGTTAGAGGAGGTCATCTCACATCTGCACCAGAAAGAGGACGCACAGAGCTTTTTAATGAAATATCTTCGAGAAAACAAACAATCTGCAGACCTAAACGTCTGTGCGTGATGTGCGCGGCGCATACATAAGAGGACAAGAAGAGTTTTTCAGAAAAAACAAACACCCTCTAAGTTACATTGAATTGTTGATGATAAAGTAAATTATCATATAAATATTATAAAAATGTTACACTTGGATTGGTAACGCGTTTTTTCTATTTTATTATTTATTGTTTGTTTGATTATGTTTATTATATAGTTTTTACTTTTTAATAGAGGCACATGCTAGGGTTGACTCCATTAAACCTAGCCATGTTTTCAAACATTTACCTGCTCTTAAATTGTCATTCTTTTGTTGCCTACTTGATCACACACATAAGAAACAACTCAATATGAAATATATATGAAGACTTTAAAAAGTCAATAGTATTTGAGATTAAAAAACTAGTTCTTTAATAATTGAACCAATCTAATGATGTTTATTCATCATCATGCCCAAAGAGAAGAAGATTCTCTCTTTACATTCTCATACTGAATCACACTGCTAGAAATAAAGTTAAAATGTTGATCATTATGATGATGATGATTAGTGGTCATGTTGTGTAGACATGGATATGATACATAATCATCTGAAGAAACCCTTGAAACGACGTCGTCCGTTGTGCGAGTAGGGTACTGAACCGGGACCAAACTATTGAGAACTGATGCAGCCAGTGTGGGTGAGGGCACAAGTGGCTCTTGTTGCATTTGGATGCATAGTATTTCGGCTTGAGCCATGGCTAGCTGTGTTTGCAACTGTGAAACCTCGTTCTGTAAGTACGAAATTGCCCCTACACATCCATACACTGGGTCTCTCATTCTTGCATTCGCCTCGTAGACTAGGCTGCTAACTGCATCCCCTCTTTGATGAACTTCAAGCTCCTACAACATGAGTTTGTGCCAATGATTATATACTATACTATGCTATAATACACGTATTTTAGATATTTTTTCAACTTTACTATATATTGTGAGAACACGTAAAAAATGGTTAAATGGTAAGGTATATTGCAAGAGCATTGTAGAACACTTAATATACGAATATTAACATGTGTTAGTGATACCTGTAACATCTTGCTAACGTTGCTAGCACCGAAGACTTTGTGAACAATGGCAAACTTGTGTGGGTCGTTAGAGGGAAAGTAGGGTGCGAAAATGCAGTCCTTGGCACATCGTCTTCTAAGTAATTTGCATGATGCACACGGCGAATGGCCCGGTGCCATTTTGTGTGTGTGTGTGTGAGAGAGAGAGAGAGAGAGAGAGAGAGAGAGAGAGAGAGAGAGATCTAGCTAGAGAGAGTGACGAAGAAACAGCAGGAAGTTGTGAATGAATGGAAGTGGACTCTTGTGTTTATTTATATTAATTGTGGTCAAGTGTGTTGATGATGTTACTTACATCAACGTGTTTGGCATTATATAAAGAAGTTAAAATGAACTTGTACAAGTATATTAAATAAAATATTAACTATACAATCACATACTTCGATCAATTTATAATCCATATTCATGAAATGAATAGCCAATAAGCTATCTAAGGCTTTTAAAGTGTTTGATTATTTGCTTAATATATTAATTTGTAAGTAAAATCAATTTATAATACAAGTCGACTACTTTTATAACTGAATCCTCCATTTTTTGTATTAATTTTTTTAGGCGACACTATAAACTATTCTTATTTTTATATCGTTGTCTACTATGAGACTCAAACCCTTTCAAGAAGAGTCACCATTTTACACAAATTGGTACCTCGAGGCCGAAGGCCCTTTGGTTTTGTACAAGTATAACTGAGAGTGGATCTCTTAGAGACTAATATATATATTTCTTTTGTTAAGGTCGCTAAACTTTAACTTTGGATTTAGTTTATCAATATATAAGACAATTATATATGTATATGATGTAATGAATGCATGTTTACCCACATATTATTGATATAATTTTTATTGTTTATTGCCATATGTGAGTTAATGTAACTCGATTTATCAATACCATATTCCACGAATATTGATTAGACAACATTTTATACTTTGATTGTAAAACAGGTCTATAAATAATATAAACTCAGTTCCAAGCAAACATGTGGATTTGAAAAGGTTTTTCATATAAATAATATAAATAATATCAGTTCATGCTGGGCCGTATTTGAAAATCACAAAAAAATGGCCCTGTATAATATAAAATATTTGGTCCCTATTCGCAAATCTTCATGCATTCAAATAATCAAAGTCTAAACATTAGTTTCTAAACATTGGCAAATTTAGCCACAAAATCACAAATCCAAAACTTTGAAAAGGCCCAAAAACGTTTTTGATTAATACATTCAGACCCTTTAAGATTTTTTTATAAAACATACATAATTTTTTAGATATATATATATATAGGTAAAGAGTACTGTACAATATTGCTTATCGTACATTACGTACGCTTCAATCTCAGCCGTCAGATCATCTTCCCGCATTTTAAAATCGCATGTTGTTTTTTTATAACAATTTCGCATTTGATAATTTTTGATGAATTCGCATGTTGTTTTTTTGTACCAATTTCGCATGTGATAATTTTGATGAAATAGCATGTTGTTTTTTTATAACAATTTCGTATGTGATAATTTTTGATGAATTCGCATTTTGTTTTTTGTACCAATTTCGCATGTGATAATTTTGATGAAATAGCATGTTTTTTTATAACAATTTCGCATGTGGTAATTTTGATGAAATCGCATGTGTATAATCTGTATGTGTGTTACTGTTCATCTTATTCGATTGCTGGTCGATCATTGTCAGTCTTCTTCCGTTTGGCCCTTACAACTCCCAAATTAGTAGTTCTTATTATTGATATCGCACCAAAAGGAACGAAGGGAGGTTGGGGAAGAAGAATTTTAGGTTTTTGAATTTGATTTAGGGTTTGATTTTGAACTATCATCGGTCAATTACAGAGATTTATGACCTCGCAATGACGTTTTTAACTTTCCTGGTATGATTTAGATATATTAAAATGATTAATTTAATCATTTAAATTAGTTTCGCCCGCGTTTGATCGATTGAAGATCGTACGGCTGAGGGCATCGCGTACATAATGTAGGATAAGAGGTATTGTACGTTAACCGGCCTCTATATATATATATATATAGTGGAGAGTTCAAATGAGAAGAATTTTTTTGTAAGAAGAAAAAAGAAGAAATTTCAACCAATGAGAATGCTTTATTTTACTCCATTTAATATAAGTATTTAATTTTACTATAAGGGTGGGTACATTGATAAATCTACATAGGTCATTAATTTGTAGTCTTCCTCTTTAATAGCTAATTACATTAAAATTTTTGTAACTTATCTTCAAAATATATATTTTTTCAAAAAAATAAAATAAAATAATTTAAAGTGTAGGATAAATTATGAGTTGTGTAGGATAAATTTCAACGTTTAGGATGAATTTCGAAATATGTAGGATAACTTTTGTTGTGTGTAGGCAAAAAAAGTTAGTGTGGAGAATAATAGTCTTTATGACTAATTAATTAGTCAAAAAATGATAATAAATGAGATAAGTTAAAAAACTATTTAATGTTTTATAAAATTACCATTTGTTCTTTTTATTCTCAGTTAAATTTTCTTCTCAAATGAACCTTCCCCTATATATATATAGGATAAGGATCATGTGAGAAGTAGTAGGCTAAATGAGAAACTTGAGAAGCATTCTGGACCACACATTTTCCCTAAGCAAAAAAAAAGGTGAAAAAATGCAAAAAAAAATTTTTTTTTTGGAAAAATCGCAGCTTTTTCTTTAAGAATTACATTTTTTAAAATTTTTTTTTGGATTTATACACATGTGTATATTGTTAATCTTTTAACTATACATATATGTATATTGTCAATTATACATATATGTATATACATGTTTAAAATTGAAAAATAAGTGTTATTTAGGGTTTAGCATTAGTATTTAGGGTTTAGCCTTAGAGTTTAGGGTTTAGCTTTATGGTTTAGGGTTTAGTTTTAGGGTTTAACATTAGGGTTTAGTATTAGGGTTTAGCAATAGTATTTAGGGTTTAGCATTAGGGTTTAGCTTTTGGGTTTAGCATTAGGCTTTAGCTTTTGGGTTTAGCTTTATCTTTAGGGTTTGTATTAGGGTTTAGCATTAAGGGTTTAGCTTTAGTGTTTAGTTTTAGCTTTTGGGTTTAGCATTAGGGTTTAGCTTTAGGGTTTAGAATTAGAGTTTGGGTTTAGCATTAGGGTTTAGCTTTAGGGTTTAGAGTTTAGGGTTTAGCTTTAGTGTTTATGGTTTAAGATTAACAATATACACATTTTTTCAATTTTAAACATGTATATACATATATGTATAATTGACAATATACATATATGTATAGTTAAAAGATTAACAATATACACATGTGTATAAATCAAAAAAAAAAAATTAAAAAAAAAATTAATTCTTAAAGAAAAAGCAGCGATTTTTCAAAAAAAAACAAAATTTGCATTTTTTTCACCTTTTTTTTGCATTTTTTGCTTAGGGAAAATGTGTGGTCCAGATTGCTTCTCAAGTTTCTCAAATAGGGTGGACTTCTCTTAGGATCCCTACCCTATATATATATATATATAAGGTTATTGTAAAAAAGGTTAAAAGTGTGAGAAGTGTGAGAAATGTTGTGGAGATAACATGTGTGCTCAATCTAAATTAATTCAAAAGGGTAAACAAGTAATTTTATCATTGATTCAATTAATTCAAAATCTTCCATAACCGCCACCTTATTTATAGGAACATGATTTTTTTAAAAGATCTCTATAAAAACACTACGAATAACACTGCAACCACCATTCAGCACGTATATAACACCATTCAATAAGTATATAACACCATTTTAAAGATCTCTATAAAAACACTATGAATAACCCTGCAAAATCACCATTCAGTACATATATAACTAGGGCTTCAAATGAACCAAACGTTCGGCGAACAGTTCATGATCTGTTTGGCGGGAAGTTCGTTTGTGTTCGTTCGTTTATTAAACAAACAAACACGCACAAGAAATTCCGTTCGTTTAGTTAAATGAACAAACATGAACAGAGGTCGTGTTTGTTCGTTTATGTTCGTGAACGTTCAGTGACGTATTTGTTTGTGTTCGATAGTTCATTAGTGATTTTAGTTTTTATATCTATTTAAATACTTCAAAATTCTGAAAAAATTAAATATCTAATAAGTTTCAATGCATTATATATTCTGTTCATGAACGATTGTTTGTGTTCATTTGTTTCCATTTGTGTTCATGAACATTATTTTGTGCTCATTTGTGTTCGTCAATGTTCTTTTTGTTTGTTTCCTAAAATTAACAAACAAACACAAACGAACACGAACAAGTTCATTTCCTTAACAAACGAACACGAACATAAAATCTCGTTCGATAAGTGTTCGTGAACGGTTTACGAACACATATATTTCTTAACAAACTCGTTCGGTTCGTTTACAACCCTATATATAACACCATTCAATAAGTATATAACACTATTAAAAACACTACCTCCATTTTCAGAATGTGTTCTTAGTATAACGTTCATAGTATGGTTATTGTACATGGTGCTTTAAACCTGCATACATGGTGTTTTACATCTGCATGCTAGTAGATGTTCCAGATTCCATATGTTAAAACACCATGGTGTTTTAAAACCTACATTCCAGTCAGGGGCGGATGTACCTTATCATAAGGGGTAGCCTCCGCTACCCCTTGGCGCTCTGGCGGTAGTGTAAATTTTGGAAAAAATTGACGTTTTTTAACGTTTTTTCGATTTCGTTACCCATTTCTTTTAAAAAGTTACCCCTATGAAGGTTTCTAGATCCGCCACTGATTCCAGTAGATAAAAAAACACCATGCTTTCCAGTGTGTGTTTAAAACACCACGCTTTGAATCACAATACAATTAAAACACCACTGTATGAACATAGACTAAACGTCATGGACTAAACATCTGATCGAAACATATTTTTTTCTCTATATAAATATAGCAATATGGTACTCATATTAAAGATAAAAAACGCTCGTTATTATGTTGTAATTTTTTTAAAGTTAACGTATAAAAATTTATTGACGTTTAAAAAAGACAGGGGGAAGTTGCATGTGCATTAATGTTAGTTTTTTAATTTAAAAATGTTAAATGTACCTGTATACCCTTAATCTAGATTCTTTCTTACCTTTCTCACAAAAACCTTTTTTTTACAGGAACCTTTACGTATATATATATATATAGGTAAAGAGTAAAATACAAATGCGCTTATCGTACGATACGTACGCGATCATCCCAGCCGTTCGATCAGGTGTAGATCTGGTGCGAATTCAATACATATCGCATGTGAAAAAATGGTTAGCATGGGGTAGTGTGAAAAATGGCATGGGGTGTGTAGATGGACAAAATCGCATGTGGAAGATTTGAATATCGCATGTGAAAAAATGGCATGGGGTAATGTGAAAAATGGCATGGGGTGTGTAGAATCGCATGTGGAAGATTGAATATCGCATGTGAAAAAATGGCTAGCATGGGGTAATGTGAAAAATAGCATGGGGTGTGTATAATCGCATGTGGAAAATTGAATATCGCATGTGAAAAAATGGCATGGGGTAATGTGAAAAATGACATGGGGTGTGTAGAATCGCATGTGGAAAATTGAATATCGCATGTGAAAAAATGGCATGGGGTAATGTGAAAAATGGCATGGGGTAATGTGAAAAATGGCATGGGGTGTGTAGAATCGCATGTGGAAAATTGAATATCGCATGTGAAAAAAATGGCTAGCATGGAGTAATGTGAAAAATGGCATGGGGTGTGTAGAATCGCATGTGGAAAATTGAATATCGCATGTGAAAAATATGTGTGTGTGTGTGTTACTGTTCATCTTCTTCGATTGTTGGTCGATCATTGTCAGTCTTCTTCCGTTTGACCCTTACAACTCCCAAATTAGTAGTTCTTATTATCGATATTGCACTAAAAGGAACGAAGGGATGTTGGGGAAGAAGATTTTCAGGTTTTTGAATTTGATTTAGGGTTTGATTTTGAACTATCATCGGTCAATTACAGAGATTTATGACCTCGCAATGACGTTTTTAACCTTCCTGGTATGATTTAGATATATTAAAATGATTAATTTAATCATTTAAATTAGTTTCGCCCGCGTTTGATCGATTGAAGATCGTACGGCTGAGGGCATTGCGTACATAATGTAGGATAAGAGGTATTGTACGTTAACCGGCCTCTATATATATATATATATATATATATAGGGTAAGGTTCATGCGAGAACCACCCTTATTGCGAGAACCGTGAGAACCCAACCTAAAATAGCTAAAAAACCTAACCCCCCCCCCCCCCAAAAAAAAACCTAAACCCCCCCCCCCCCAAAAAAAAAAAAAAAAAAAAACCTAAACCCCCCTCCCCCACCCCCCAAAAACCTAACCCCCCCCCCCCCCCCAAGCTAAAATGCTAAAAACTAAACCCACAAAAAACCTAAAAAAATCTTAAAATTTTTTTTATAAATATTTTTTATGTTAAAATCGCTACTTTTAGTATCGCTAATTTTTTTTTGGCTTCGAAAAGTAGCGATTGTTTTATAAAAAATATAAAAAAAATTGTGTGATTTTTAGCTATTTTTAGGCATTTTTGGTTGTGTTCACATTGGTTCTCGCAATAAGAGGTGGTTCCTAACGGATCTTTGTCCTATATATATATATATATATATATATATATATATATATATATATATATATATATATATATATATGGAGCCGCTAGAATGAGAACCACTACGAGTTATGAGAACCACGAGAACCGCGCCCCGCGGGTGGCCGTTGACCACGAAATTTTTTTTACACCTAGATCCGTATATTTTAAGACCGGGTGTAAATTTTGGGTTCAAACGGCGCGCCCGAGGGGGTAGTTCAAACGGCGCGCCCGAGGGGGTGGTTCTCATAACTCGTGGTGGTTCTCATTCTAGCGGCCCCCTATATATATATATATATAAAGAGAGGGAGAGAGAGAAATTTTCGGGCCCTATTTTAATTTTGGCCCAGAGTGGTTGCATACCCGACACTTGCTCTGGACCGGCCCTAAGTTCATGCCATCATACTATAATTTTTTTTAGGATTTGAACCATCCACGTATTACATATATAGCATATGAGATACATTACTATCATGTGTCATGTGGGGGAGTTTATGGGTTGGCGAGTTGATGGGTTTTGGGTTTAGATATTGAATAGATGAAGCCACACAACCCATATTTATATATTCTTTTTAAACTATTAATCATGTCTTGATAAACTTATATGTTAAATTGTGTTTAACCTGGATATAACTAGTATAATTATTAACTTTATTATCTAAATAAGTTAATTGGGCTCACATGTCCTAAGTAAGTTGTAATTGAGGTGTAAACTTGTAATGAATGGGTAAAACACGGGCCATATACAGTTGACGGGTTGATTTTACAAAATATATACTTTTTATTTATTTTTAAACGGATTAACAAGTTTAATTAATTAAGATAAACAAATCAACGTTCGTGAACTCAAGGAACATCTCGCTTCTTTCTAAGTGGGGATGGAGGTTCAAAGTGGAAAAACATAAACTTTGGGTTAAAGTGGTGGAGGTTATTCATAACACTAGGCTTAATTGGGATTTTATACCGTCAAGGCATTCGATGGGCGGGGTTTGGTGCGGCATTGCTAAGGTTCTGTCCAAATCGGCTGTGGATGGGATTCCTCTAAGACACTTTTTTCAAAAGTAAGGTGGGGAACGGAGAGTACACCTCGTTTTGGTTGGATCCTTGGTTGTGTAACGAACCGTTGAAGTTGAAGTTCCCGGAGCTGTTTAAACTTGAAAAAGAGAAAAGATGCAAGGTGGCGGACCGTGTCAAAACGAGGTCTAATGGCAGCGGTTTCGATTCGGGCTTTGCTTGGGCTTGGGCCAGACACATTGAGACCGAGATGGAGGTAAACGAGCTTATTGATCTCTGCAGTAGGCTGTTGGAAGTTAATCTTGTTGATAGAACGGATTCTTGGGAATGGATTGGAGCTTAGGACAAGGTCTTTAGTGTGGAAGCGGTGAAAAAACTCCTGAACAAAAGCGGGCAGCAGGATGGTCTTCAGCAGGTTCCTTTAAAGGAATGTAAATGGGTTCCGGACAAAATTAACATTTTCATGTGGAGAGTTGCGGCTAACAGAATCGCGACGGTGGAGGCTTTGAGGAACAGACACATTGAGGTTCAGGAGGATTTGTGCGCGTTTTGCAATGATGGTATAGATTCGGTAGCTCACATCTTTTCGTCATGTTACGCGGCTTCGGTAGTTTGGAATCATATTAGTAGATGGTGTAAAGTGCAGAATTTTTTCTTCTTCGGTTTTGAAGACATCACGTCGATTCATGAGTTTGTGGGATTAAACGGGGCCAAAAAGGAAGCTTTTAAAGGCATCATAAGGATTGCGGCTTGGTGTATTTGGAAAGCCAGAAACAAAGCGAGGTTCGAGCAGAAGGAGATTAGAATTGGGGAAATTGTCAACGAAGTGAAAGCGTTAGGTTTTTTATGGTTTAAATACAGGAGTAGATTCGAGAACATTGAGTGGGAAGATTGGTGTAAATTTGTAATTATGTAGGTTCGGTGTTCTTGGGCCCCTCGGTTTGAGGGTGTCGTTTTTGTTTTAATGAAGTTTACCTTTCAAAAAAAAGTACACAACTTGTTTTATTGAACATGTTAGCCATAACAATATAACACCTTATTTTTTCCATGTCAGGTTAATTAATAGGTTAATTAATATGTGTTTCAGGTTGTGTGAACGTAAATGACAAATAATTTGAACCAACTAAACCATTATTGTAGCGACGTGTAAGATTAAATATCTTATCATGTAATATTTAATCTAGGGGGAAATATCAAATAAAAAGTTTATTTTGCCTAAGTAGGATGAGAAGGAATCTTAACCATTCATTTTTTAAATTAATGGTTAAGATGAAAGTGTAAGAGAAAAGGAGGAGTGCAAAGGTATCTTGGGAAAATCATATTTATAGACTTTCTCTCTCCACATGCAAGGCACATGCATATTCCACCCCCATTTTTTAAACATTCATAACTTTTTTATACGACATTATTTTTTCATAAAAATTTCACCTTAAAATCGAGCGTCTTTTTATCTTTAATTTGAGTAACATATTGCTATATAAAATATGAAGACTAAAAAAATCCCACTAAAATGTGTTGTCTTTCTATGTTATATAACATGTTTTTGTGCTGGATTTTTGTACTATATTTTTTGTGCTAAATTTTTTGTGCTGAATTTTTTTGTCTTAATTTTTTTTTCTCAATTTTTTGTGCAGGATTTTTTGTACTACATTTTTTTGCTGAATTTTTTCGTGCTATATTTTTTTTTTTGTATTAAATTTTTTGTGCTATATTTTTTTGTACTAGATTTTTTGTGCTAGATTTTTTTGTACTAGATTTTTTTTTTTTGTATTTTTAAAAAACAAAAGGGGTGCCACATGTCATTTTCACTCCTATATATAAGGACCAAAATGCCCTTCATTCCTACTTATTAGGAGTGCCACATGTCATCATCACAATCCTTCTTAGGCTACTTAGTCAAAATACACTTTTTAGTGGATCCTTCCCCTTAATCTAGTAGCCATTATAATCATTTACATTATATAGATCAAAATATATAACAACCTATTAAATAATTAGTTGGTAATTGTTGATGGGCCGTATTACCTTTATTAACTAATTAGGGTTTTTCTCTTGAGTGCATATATAAGGAGACTTATGTAGAGGTAACAAGGTTAGACAATTGAGACAACCTTATTAGTTCATAACATCAATCGACCTCTCTCTCCCAACCGAACACCCTATTCGGTTTTCTCATCACCATCATCAGATTGCACCCTAAGGAGGAACCAGATCAAGCTGACCATCGTGTCAAGCCTTATTGCTACGTCTCCATCTGGATTCTCTGCTGACCTGTTTTGCTGCAATCAGGTATGTTATTCATGTTTTTCCATTATGTATAAAACAGAACTGATCAACACGACGACGATCGGTGAGGGACAAGTTAAGGACTATGGCGGTATGG
>JARYGA010007692.1:0-35982 GCA_030545235.1 Helianthus tuberosus | reverse complement strand
TACAACACGCCCTGATCTAACAATTCTAGTACAAGACTCGATACAAGACAAAGTCGACAGACGTATGCACCAACACGTACATCAACTTAAAATAAAATTTTCAGCTTTTAAAACAATGGGGAGGCCGTCGGGGACGGCCCTTAGTTCTTCGCGTCGGAAACAATCCCGTAAGCAGTGAAATAAGGCGTCAGACAAAAACGGAGGCCAGAGAGGGCGTCGGCGACGGCCCTGAGGGCGTCGGAGATGGCCCCTCTAAACTATGTTTTTCTGCAGATCCGTTTCGTCGTCCGTTAACGCTAAAAATTGTGTAACTTTTAAACCGTTTACCCGTTTAACCTCCCGTTTCTTCCTAAATGATCGTAAATTGATATTCTATCATGTGAACTTGAAATCCAACATCCGGGTTAAGGAAAATATTAACTTAAGACTCTCGGCTTTATATACTCGTTTTCACTTATTTGACCCG
Source organism: Helianthus tuberosus (assembly GCA_030545235.1). NCBI lineage: Eukaryota > Viridiplantae > Streptophyta > Magnoliopsida > Asterales > Asteraceae > Helianthus > Helianthus tuberosus. Next base: position 35,516 of record JARYGA010007692.1, on the reverse strand, counting down.
TTCATGCTTTAGTCCACAAACTTGTGTAATTACTATCAATTTCGCACTAGCTTCATAACCATGAATGTCCCCTAATACTCGGGCTTAAATCATGAAGTTTATGTGCCCATTATAAATTTCTATATGTAAACGTGTTGTGACCCGCTAAAGGATTCAAGCACTTTAAACATAAATCTTGCTTTCCTTTCCTTACATCTTATGCCCATGGTTGTAAAACAAGGTTTCCAAGGCCGAGTACTCCCCGAGTAGTCGCTACAAGGTAGGCTACCGAGGCGAATTTCTTTGACTTCGCCTAATTACTCGGAGTCGGCCAAACGCGGTCAACCTCGGCCAGAATTGGATCTAGTAGGTCAACTCGGGCCTAATTTGACTTAAATAATAATATAACATAATTTCTATACCTATCATATTAAAGAATGAATATCATTTTCACGTATTTTGTTATAAATATTAGTAAATTTATGTTATTTGACATATATTAAATCTTCAAAAAGTAATTTCTTTATAATTTAACATGTCCGAGTACTCCACGAGTACTCTCCGCCTAGACCGAGTACTCTCAACTCTCCGGTCGCCCGACTAGGGAGCGCCTAGCGACTTTTGCAACCATGCTTATGCCCACATTATTTCATCTATCTATCATTCACCACAACCATATATTTAAAACCTTACTTGAATTCAAATATCATGTTGATATAACTAGTACATAACTTTACTTGAATAACATGAGAAGTGATTCCAGAAATCACTTACCTTAGCGTCCGTATTTGCATCTGTTATCCTTCCATGCTCGTATCCATCTTGACATGGCCCCCTACACTTTCATGTTATCATCAACACTTTCTAGTTAGCACACACCAATGTACTTGATTACGAGCATACCATTTGCATAGTTCACATTTGACTTGCATTAGTCACATTTTCGCATACATGAAACATAAATTAATAATTACCTCATTCAATTCTCACGCAACTAGATTACCATCACACATAGTACGTAAATCATTTAGTACATAACATACTAATTCTCTACTCTTATAATTGTGTCCAAAAGCCCAACCATTACATTCATAAACTGTTGACTTTGAAAAGTCAACGGTGCAACTTACATATATACTTTCAACTTGTAAATAAGAGTCTATTCTTAATAAGGTATACCACAACAATATTTCGTATGCATTTCATACTCATGTAATGGTACACATAGCTCACGAGTTATGTGTACATAATATCACCTAGTCAATTCTACATATACTAATTCTTCATGATCCTACAAATTGACCATCACATTCAAAGTTAGCTCATTTACATAACTCTACCGTTTTTACTTGCGTGTAAGTTCTTGCACTTCATTTTTAGTACATGATCATTTACTAATCATGATCAAACACTTAACCTCACATACATTGTGCATCACACCTTCAAGGCTTGTAGTACAACCTTCCAATGCATGTCTCTTATTAAATCATTTTATCAACTAATTTCCACTTACATTCCATCTAAAACACATTCCTTATGCTAATCTATTATCCATTACATTATTATCTCATTCTACCTATATTCATCCATGGTTAGCATACAATTTCACCTATCATTTTCTCATAAGCATTTCATCAAACACTTGATGTGCATATCACTTTCTAAGCATAATGTACAAGTGGTTTAAGCATGTTCTTTCCAATTTCATCTTATGAACCATCACATTCAAGCAAAATCACATAATCATCAAATCTACATCAAGTTCATCTATCATATAACACCTCATGCATCACAAAGTTACAATATAACATCTACATGTTCATCATGATCATCATCTTCACACTCATGAAATGGGTTTAACTTCTAATCATCAAATGACATCTAAAACTTGCATAAATCGTGTTCCATATGGTGATTCTAACATATTTTCATGCTCAATTTCATACAAATTTCACGGATTAATCATACACCCGTTTTATAGAAAGTCACCAAATCAAGAATTATAACTTACCACATGTTTGTTAGGCTTGGTTGATAAGAAATTTCATCCCATGCAATAGATTTAGCTCAATCCTTTCTTTAATTTGGGCAAAATGGCTGATTTTGAGGTTCTTCCTTCTTGTTCTTCTTGTGGGTGTCGATACCCACCTCCAACACAAACACAAACACAAACACAAACACAAATACTGATTTCCTAGTTTATATAAAACTTAAACTCAATTTCCCACATTTAGCCCTTCTTGTTTATTCTTTTTTCATCAAAGACACTAAGTTCCATTCTCTATTTACTTGACTAACTATTTAACTTAGTTAAATAGCTCGGTTATTTTATTTTATGATATTACATAAAGAAACATACTAGTCAATTAAAATTCGAGTTTTGGGGCGTTACACATTTCTCCTGGCAACTTGAAATCTAAGGGAACGATTGGTGAACAGTTGATCAAGTAGGCTGCAGTGTTAACTGCATCGGCCCAGAATGTCTTAGGCATCCCGGCATTTAGCCTCATCCTTCTAGCCCTCTCATTTATAGTTCTATTCATTCTCTCAGCTACACCATTCTGCTGAGGAGTTCCGGGAACTGTCCTGATCATCTTTATCCCTTCCTTGGCACAATAGTCAGTGAACTGCTTGCTTATGTATTCACCACCATTGTTCGAATTTAAGCACTTTTACTTCAAATTAGTTTCATTTTCAACAGCAGATTTCCATATCTTAAAAGCATCTAATAAACCAAATTTATGTTTAAGAAAATATACCCATACCTTGCGTGTTGAATCATCGACGAAGGTAACATAATGTGACAACCGTCACTTTTCCGTACATTCCGTACACGAAATGAACAGTAATTTGAGCTTAAATGACTGTGCATGATCTGGTTTACCAGACAATTAAATTTCTGAATTCCATACAAGTGAATTCATGCATGATATATGCTACAACAATTACGTTATGATAGTGTTGCGTCAAAAATACTAGTAAACTCACCGGTAAGACACATTGTGTCAACGGAACTGCAGAAAGCAGTCAGACATTAGAATTGAGGCCTAGGTGTAGGTCCGACGACAAAAGTACATTAAAACCCAAGAGTACATATAAGGGTTTAATTTATAGACTTTGCGAAAGCAAAAATAAGCACTAAAAAGCACCCGAAACGCACTTTAAGTGCAGAATTCTAATAAATTCAGCTCAAATCAGCTTTGAAACGTATAGATATTATGTAGAAATTACGTTTTATCATTCAGAATATTTCCCCAAGTATCGGGAATCGAAAGTGTTACAAAAGGACACTTAAAAGACACTAAAAAGTGTAACTTAGCACTTTAACGAACCGGTGCCTAACCGAACAACCGGATATTACTCGGAACACCAAAATAATGCTAGAAGCATTGTTTTTATTTTTCTAAGCTAGTTAGGGTCCCCGAACACCCTAACACACACTAGAATATCTAGTAACTAACTACACTAACTAGATACTTAGAAATCGATTACAAGGAAACTACTTTGGTTTAAACTTTACAATTAGACCCCCCCCCCCCCCATAGAGGTGGACGGTCATATATGGTACACCAAAATCCCCACAATCTAGCTAAAATCTTGCATAATCCTAAGAATATCTAGTAGAAGATATGTGTGGTACTATAGGTGACATAAAACCCAAGGGTTAATAAGAAAATATGGTTCATAAATATGCACATCAAGATCATTCACCACACACTAAAACACCTACTTCTTCTCTTCTTCTTCCTTGTGTTCTCGGCCCAAACATGGCACCCACACACCAACCTTTTCAATCCAATCCCATCCATTTCAAGGTTATCTCATGGTGTAACAAGGTGATTTAGGAAGCTCGGTGTTCTCGGAAGTGGAAGAACCTCTACCATTTGCTTTTAACCACTCATTTTCTTCACTCGAACTTCCCTAGCCTTGAGCTAGTAGTAAGTGTTCTAAAACACCTTCTTGATCTTGTCTAGAGTGGTTAATAAGAGATTTGTCGGTTGAAAACCATGAACATACTAAATCACCAACTAAAAGTCTATTAAAGTGATGAATATGATGGTTAATAGATGGATAATTGTGTAAAACTTGTTAAACTTGTTTTGTGATGATTATTTTATGTTGTTTAATGCTAGTAGTAGTTCGGATCGTCATCTAACCCGGCTAGGTTATGTTCTTAGAACATGAGCTAGTGTATGTTAAAGTATAAAAAGGACTAGATGATGAACACTACTACTATTAAACATGAACTTGTGTAAAAACAATTTATCTTATGAAATGGAGTTCTAAACTAGTAGATCTAAAGATCTACAAGTGGTATTTTCGAAAGACCAACTGTAAAACAAAACCATGTTTTAAAACCGGATCTTTCATGAAGTCGAGGTGTTTTTATGAACAAACAAGTGTGTGGACACTTGTGTAACAAAAGTTTTAACAAAGAAATAATTTTCGTAAAAACCGACTAGAAGTTGTGAAACTTCATATTCTTTAAAAATAAAGTTTTTAAGAAATTAAACTTATTTTTAAAGATAACAAGGCTTACTAAATGTGCTAGTAAATTACTACACATTTTTGTAAATATTCAAGTTCATGAAATGGAGAAATTAGTGATTGTTGTTGATGATTATTGTTGATAATTGTTGTTGATGATTGTTGACGATTTAAAAGAAAATAAACACATGTTTTGAAAACATGGGAAACCTCCATTTTTAGGGGAAACTCTGTCAAAATTTTTATAAATTTTGACACTTAGAAAAATATAAGTTTTTGGGAAACTTATTCCCTAAAAATGTATTTAAAGTATTACCAAGGTTTCCCTAATTTTTGGTGATAAGAAATGAGGATTTCTTCAAGAATAAAAATGGATATAAGTATGTATATTTTTGAGAGAAAAATATATATTATTTTATCACCAACTTTTGTGCTAAGTGTATATAGTATGTGTTATACGTGCTAGTGTATTAAGACTTAAAAATACACTAAATACTCATGAGGGGTATAAACATAAAAATACACATACAACATACAAGATACATAATTCGGGTGCAAAGTGCAAAACACGAGACACTTATATTAATTTTTGAGAAAATAATATAAGTAAGACACTTAGTTAAAAATATAAGTTATTTTTAACACAAGAATGCGTACACAAGAGATAGTGACTGTACTTGTGCGATACAAGTCTAGTGACTAACGTTAAGAAAACACGTATAGGTCACGACGCTAGATAAGCAAATCCGGTGAAGTTTACGACGCAGGAACGCATAGTGAGTTCATGCTCCCCCTTTTCTCTAACTGTTTTTGGTTTTATAACTCTCGGGGGTGAAATACATGTTACAAATATTATAATTTTTACAAAGGGTAAAAATACAAGAAGCACTCTTGGTGAGAACGAGAACCGAGTGCAATAAGATTTAAGAATACGAGAAGCACTCGTGGTGAGTGCAATATGATGAGCTTTAAGAAAAGCCTAGAAAATACTAAATCATGTGAGCTTAAACTAGATATTGAGATGCCATTAATACCTAATTAGGGACGAGGGTTAGATCTAACGGGTACGGCCGAGCCCCACTCAGGGTCCTTATGTGACCTCATGAGTGCTTCGGTGTCCCAGTCGAGGGAAATCGACACAGTCGAGGTTAATTAACACAGTCGAGGGTAATCGACACAGTCAAGGGAAATTGACACAGTCGAGGGTAATCGACACAGTAAAGGAGCCAACACTAATGCTCCATATGCTCACATGCCTTAAAGGAGCCAACACTAATGCTCCATATGTCCTCACGTGCCTTAATGTCCTTGTATAAACAATCATTTAAAACGTGGGGTACACAAGAAAACTTGAATGATACTTGAGTACGTGGGGTACTCAAGAAAACGGGAATTATACTTGAGTACGTGGGGTACTCAAGAAAGACTTGAATTATACATGAAAAATACTATGTTTTCATACAAAGTATAAAAACGTGAAATACAAAAACGCATGAACTCGCTCAACTTTATGTTGATGTTTTCCAAAATTACATGTATTTCAGGTGACAGGATGGATCTTGGGCGCAAGTGTCGTAACTAGAAGTAGACTACAAGTTTAGATGTCATCCACTTTTGTTGAATTGTAACCTTGTCAAAGGTCGTGTTTTGAAAACTTAAATAACAAGTGTTTGTAATACTCAAATTTTCATGAATGGATGAACATCATTTTGATCATGTAGTTGTTTATTACGATTGAATGCAATGATAACAAGCTAGTCACACATCTTACGCTTCCGCAAAAGACAGGGTGTGACAGTTTGGTATCAGAGCTTCGATTGTAGTGAACTAGGATTCTTTCTCGAGTCTAGACTACAATCACTAGAGTTCTCTCACGAAAACATTTTTTTTCAAAAAGGTTTTCATTGCATTCACAAAAGCACCAAGATCCACGAGTCAGACACTTTACAAAGAAAATACAAGGCAAGGACATTAGTGAGGAATACCTTTAAAATAAGGTGCCAACCAATGCATAGTCTACACGAGTTAGACTTGCCAAAAACAAAATGACCCCCCAAAAACGAGAGTTATACGTGATATAATGCATTAAATTGCTTGATTATGCTAAGTAGCATATATGTTATTGATATACATACATACAAATAAGTGTACGGAATGATTATTGACGTGAATGAGATACTTTCGACTCTGACTCCTATTACTATACGTGACTCGCACGATGCAGCTACCGACCTCGCGTCCTTTGCAAAGCTCATGGCTGGGAGTGATTACCAAACAAGATGCTGAGCTTGCTTCCGTAGGAGATGGCTGCTCTTCCCTCTCGATCGTGAAGGTGCCTAACTACGGTGATGATGACGAGGCAGAGGCGGCAACCTTGAACGAATTCTCAATCAACGGGACGAGATCCCTGCGGCTTATGTGAAGCAAGATTGACGATATGCTTAACCAGAAAAGGGAGATGAAGTATTCATCTCGAAGGTGCCCCTCCAACTACTAGGAATTCTCTCTATTCCTATTCCATCTAATCATCGTGCCTATATGCGCGTAACGATAACGAATGTTAGCGCGTGGACCATCGCAAAGGTCCTTTCCATGACAAGAGGTATAAGGACAGTAGTGTCCCCTCTTTGATTGATCATCTGCTTGGACGAGAGAAAATTTGGGTAACTGTGCAAGACAATTTATTATTACGGGGGCCCACGTAATAACGACTTGTAGTGCACAGGAATCCTGGTGGATGTTCGTATCATGTTAAAAATCTCACCCTGGGAGGGTGTGGTACGCTTGGCAAGCGTGGCAAGCTTAACTTACGTTACGATGAGTTATTCGGAATTCTGGGAAAAATTGGGCACGCCGCCTACAAACTCGAGTTACCCGACGAATTGGATAACGTGTACGATATCATTTATGACTCGAATCTAAGGCAGTTTTTGTTCGATGAAACGCTTGTGATACCCTTATTAGAGTCTGATATTAATGACAGGTTATGATTGTCGAGGGATCTACTGAAATCATGGACTAGGATATCAAGTTCATTAGTGTGGTCAAACTCCAACTCAAGACGTGGACCGGAGTTCACGTGGGAATGCGAAGATTAGAAGAAGCTCAAGTACCCTAACCTATTTGAAACCGTTGAATTGAATCCTGATACAACTAGTGAATTTCGGGACGAAATTCCCTTTCAAGTTGGGGATGATGTGGCACCCGAGGAAAATCCACAGTCATCCCAAGCTATAACTCTGCTCCACTGAGACTGCTTATCAAATTTCGGGGCGAAATTTCTTTCAAGTTGGGGATGATGTGACAACTCGGAATCCCAAGGCTCTTTATGCACGCATTGTTTCTATTCATGATTCGGTGGTACGTTGTGAGCTTGTGTTTGTTATCTAAACTTGTCATTGTATATCCGAGTTAACAAAGGTCGTTAAGCGTCAAGTGGTTGTGACACACGTTGATAGCCGCACACGAACTTCGAATCACACACTCCCATCTCATTTGCATACCTCTCGGCCCACACACACACCAACTATCAGGCCCAAACCGATAGGAGCCCAAACCATCCCTCGTGACTTTGTATACGCGTGATTATGAAAAGGAGTATACACGTCCTCCACAAACTACAAACCCTAGTCGATCCCAAGAACCACAACGGCAATGTATTCGACAAGCTCTCCTTCTCGAAAACATCACCATCATCGTCCTAGCATGACCTCATCGACCCCTCGGTTAGTATAACTGTGATTGTTCTAATTCTGATTAATTGTTTCTTGCTATATACGAATCTGTGTGATTTGAGATGTTTGAATTATATGATGTGTAGTTATTTAAAATGGTATACGTGTATGAATTACATGATGCGTGGTTGTGAGTGGTTCCATGCGATGATTGGATGATTAGATCTAAGGTCGGTATTGCTTGAAGGGTATATGAAAAACTAGGGTTTAATGCAAGATGCAATGAATGAGTAGGAGTTAGTGCACTAAATGATTGAATATTTGGTGGGATAATGTTGCGATACAGGTGGCTGCCATAACCATTATTGAAATTATGGGCCATAAATTGTAATTGATTTATGAATGATAATGCATGATAATATGATGCTCAAGATAAGTTATGATAAAAAGTGATGTAACAGTGTATTTGATGTGGTGACCGTGAATTTGATTAATACTGATATTAGTGGTTAGTTCATGATTAATGAATATGTATGAATTAGAATTTATATTAGGTGGTCACTTGATGAACTATCCATTTGTTTTGAAAACACTCACGTTGATTAATCTGACCCAAATATTGTTTGTTGATTGTTGCTTAATGTAATTCGAGGAAAAGGGTAAGGGTTACGAGGGTAACAGTGGGCTGTACCCAACCATGAGTATCGGTTGGACTTGACTTTATTGGGCAGGTCATAAATAATCACTATGAGTTGCTAAGTGGGTTGATAACTTACAAATTTGGGTTGGGCCTTAAGCATGTAACAAGGCTGCTTGAATAAAAAGGGCCATCATATACATTGAGCTACCGCATAAGTAGTTGGGCTGGGCTCAGACGCGAGCAGCTCAGAAATCCACTGTTCGGATGGGCTATTTACGTTGGGCCTTAGGAATTATCGGGTCTATGGGCCACGAATAATAAACGGAGCCGCACACTGGTTGAATGATTGATATTAGTTGCTACGTGATTAATTGGAACTTGGTATGTGTAGTGCAAATTTGTATGTGTGGAACCTAGTACGTAAATATACTTTAGTAATGGAGTTTCGTGACACAATTAAGTGATATACCATGCCCATTGTTAAGCGTATACTATTTGTCATATTGTGAAGATGTATGTTGCCATTTGCATTGTATGGACAACTGTTACAACATGTATGCTAGTATGTGCGTTATTTATACATTGGACTATGTGGTATGTGAATAGGGAATATGTGAATTAATCATGCGTGAAACATCTAGAGTTTGTGCACTCGAAACTGACTGTTACTGGTACCCATGTTAGGGCGTGTTTGATCACCTGTTAAACAAGAAACTAATCTAACCGAGCAAATCTAAGGTGAGTTCACTGCATTTCTCAAGCATGCGTCCCGGTGGTTTGGGACAACTAGTAAACATTTGGAAGGGAATCTTGGGTAAACAGTTAAATTGGGTTTTAGTTATTGAACATGGAATCTATCATTATCGGATTGCATGTAGGGCAATGGGGTAATTAGTTGATAGCGCTATTAGGTTTGATACCTCGCACCGGGCCGTAAGGACGGGCGCGAACTAATTATCTGGGCATCATTACCAATGCTTGGTTAGGGGCATTGGGGACTGGACACACTTCCAGGTTATTAAGGGACACACTTCCCGGATACATATGGGCACACTCCCTAGGGTATCTCAACAAGTCATAAACAGCATCATATCACAACGTTGAATTGGCTTAACATACATCTGGTAACAAAACACGTTAACAAAACCTTGAACTCACCAGCGTCGTCTGACACACTTGTCTGCATGCTTGCAGGTCTATAGGCTTATATCATTTGGAACTTGCTGTCTGGGAGGCTGGAGTGGTCATGGGTCGAGATATATGGAATTGCAGTACAAGCTTAACGGTTTATATACACATGTTTCACGAAACACTTAACAAATGAATTATGCTTCCGCTGTATACAATGAACGACATGTAATGTTTGTAACACTTTATGTTAATGAATGAAAGTTTTATTTAAATACATTTATGAGTTCAATGTGATTGGTGGCTTGAATCCTGGTACGTCACATGCCTCGCGGGGGTTTCCGCATGTTGTATTTTGGGGGTGTGACAGTTTGGTATCAGAGCCACTGGTTATAGTGAACTTGGTTTTAAAACGTTTTTATTAAACCAAACTATAACCGAACAGATCCGAAATCGACCATGACACTCAGCTCCAGATGGCAAGGTTCGTCTTTCTCACTTGATGCATACATTACATGACTAGTACACATTGTTATGATACAATCCCACACACTCGTCGCTATAGCATGACTACCTGAACTACTTACTTACATCATGATGCATTGATAGTTTGTCATAGTCCTTGGATTTCTATGGTATTATCGTTTTGATAACCTCTGTTTGGCACTCGAGTCTGGGGGACCATTTGACATGAGTTAGGAGGAACTGAGATGAGCATGCAAATCACAATATTATTGTGGGTGCACACATAATAATAATGTGGGGTGCATGTGAGTCCCAGTGAGGCTTAACGAGTGAAAAAGGGGTTCTGGTCTGTTATTTGACCGATGTGAAACGTAACAAGTCTATAGGAGTCATAGCAGTGATTGTCTCCTACTCGAATGTGATCTTCTCACTCCTCTCTGAATCCTTTCGAGTATTACCTGAACACCCATCTGAACGCCTAGCGAGCTGTGTAGAATGCTAGGTGCTTGTACGAACGTCCCTGAGTGGATGTTGCAGCGTCAATGATTGGTCTATACCCCCCCCCCCTCACTCTCCTGTTGGAACTCATTGTACTGACGTTTTAGACCCCGAAGTGCGATCACTCCTGCAACACTCTGGAAACATACCGTGCGTTACCCAGTTAACTTGCAAGAACGATGGACAGGAAGATGAGCGTAGAGCCTCACCAACCTCAGTATCAGAACGACCCTGATTACTGGCAGCAAACACCAGCGAACTGACTTCAATTGAATTTTCAACCCTAGTCAGCGACTCATGGGAGTCAACTTTTACGAATCAATCGGGACATTAGCGATGGAAACAGGTTATAGTGTGGAATGTCTGACAACCAGCACCGTGAGCAGCGCGATAGGACGTGACACAAAATGTGAATAGGTGGACTTAATTGGTGAAAGATCGTAGGGCTCAGTTTCAAGCAACGACATTAGGGGCAACAGTCATGGCGACATCAAGGTACTCGTAATCGTAGTCTACAGCATGGAAACGAAGGTGACATTGACAGGGATTGACCGTTGCTAAGTCAAGACGTCAACAACCAAGGGAATAATGATAGTAATGGGAACCCTCGCAACCGTAACAACAACACTGGAAATGATGCTCGTGGAAGGACATTTAGGATTGGCGTAGGCGACGCCAGGCATAACAGCAACATGGTAGCTTGTATGGGTAGCTGTTCATTTCGTCCCTATTCTGCTTGACCCTGATACTTCTTGAAACCAAACCTGATGTGGAATCGGCTGATGGCAAGTCAAATGAAAACTCATATGTTCGTTGGGGTGTAAACACGACCTTGTGGGACAAGTGTTCGACGTCGACCTTCTTTCTACTATCCTCGATGGTTACAACGCAGTAGTTAGTGTGAATTGGTTATCCAGGAATCACGCAGATATACCTAGTAAGGAGAAAACTTTGGGTGGAGATTTGTTATTTGTTCTAAAGCATAGTGCAAAAGTTAGCATCATATCAGCAATGATGGCCCAGAAGTGTCTACGGAGGGAATACCCCGCTGTGTTAGCAGCCGTTACTGATAATAAGGCTAAGGAAAATAGGATCGAGGATCCACCAATTGTTATGACCCATCTCAGTGTGCTATTCGAGGAACTTTCAGGTTTACTACCACAAGTGTTAGTCGGAATCCCAGTTGATCTCACGCCAGAGGCAGCTCCGAATACTCGTACTCATACCGTCTTGCACCAGGAGGGTTGCAGGAACCATATAAGCTACTACGAGAACTGTTGGACGGGAGTTTTGTCAGACCTAGTTTTCGCTTTGTGAAGCCCCAGTTATATCCATGAAGATAAACCTTTTCGTATGTGTTCTAATTATCGAGAACTTAACAAGGTGGCAGTCAAGAACCGTTTGCCTCGACCAGGTATTGAAAATCCGTCGACTAGTGGGAAGGACAAGCTTCATTCGAGGATTGGCTAACGAATGAGCTATTGTCAGAGGGAAATCCAAGGGGAGGATGCTCCTAAAACGGCATATCAAACGCAATGCGGTCATTGCGACTTTGTAATCCATGACCTTTGGGGATTAACCAACACACTGGCAGCTATACGGATCACATGAATCGACCGTATTTATTGAGGACGTCCTGAATCACTTCCAGGAGAAAGGAACACCATGGGCGGTATTTGTATCCTATCTTAGAGATCCCGAGAGAGGGGCCACTATACGCGAAGTCTCGTTACGAGTAACTTCTGGATTCGAAAGGTACATATTTTTCTTGGTCACGTAGCCGCCGAAGAGGGAATACACGCGGATCTCGCTAATATCCATTCTGTTAGAAATTGATCGACACCGAACATCCCTTTGGGGGTACGGCAAACCTTTGGTTTCGCAAGATACAATCGCAGATTCATCGCAGGATTTTCAAGGATTTGGCAGCTCTAACCTCTTTAACACAGCAGTGTGCTGTGTATCCGTGGGAGACGGAACAGGAAACGTCTCTTCGAGCTTTTGAAACTCAACACTACCACGTACTGAGTATCGTCTTTACCTGAGGGCACGAATGATCTAGTGGTATATCATGCATGATGGTTCGAATCAGAGTCCCAGTTACACGCCGATGTAACACGAGAGAGTGATGACTTACGTAATGGAGTTGCGAAGAGGAACAGCACGACACGCAACCCGCGGTGGAAACTGTGGTCTTTGGATTTAAGTTGGAGGCATTACTTGGACGGTACCAGATGCGCTACTTAGACCGATCACAAGGGGTCTCCCGTGTACCGTTGTTTAGAGGGAGCTAAAACATGTAATGACATCGCTGGATGGAACCCTTGAATGGTTTCAACTGTGAACCTAGACGTGTACGAGCTTCACAGCACACCATCGACTTTAACCTACCTGATCAGAGTTGCCCTGCTCAACACGAAGCACTGAAGGAAGAAGTTTTCAAGCTGGATCCATGAGTGGCATGGAGGAGCAATTTTTGGCAAGTCGAACGATACTCGCTACTTCATGAAACGAATATGGATTCTACTACACAGCAACCGTAGGGACCTTGTGCGAGCAGGCACGTCGGCATCGATGTTCTAGCTGTCTGGGTTTTGATAGGAGTTTTTGGGATTTATAAATCTTGTATGGATGACCGGGCATGAAGGCCCACATAGCAGTGTTTGTGAACAATTTTGACTTGTGCGAAAATCAAGGTGGAATACCAGAAACCCTCTGGTTTGGGTCAGCAACTGGAAACACCCATACGGAAATGGGAACAGACTGCCACAGATATTATCACTGGCCTACCTAAATCTCAGAACAGAACCGATATCACCTGAGTGATCGTTGATTGTCTCTCGTAGCCAGCACACTTTCTTGCAATCAAGGAAACCGACAAGTCTTCTCAGCTTGTGAGTATTCCTCTGAGAGAGGCGGTTTTTAGGCACGAGGTGCCAACTCCTATTACCTCTGATTTTGAGCTATACCTGATTTATGACAGGCGATACACAACACCCTTGGCTCATATCTAGACATGAGTATTACTTATCATCATAGGATGAACGGTTTGAGTAAATGAACCCCCTGACACTCGAAGACATGCTGCGAGCATGTGTGGGATTAAGTTAGAGTAAATTGGAAGGACGTATACTTTTGGCTGAGTTCTACCATAGCTGTTACCCTTCTAGTTTTCAGACAGCTCTGTTTGGGGCATTGCATGGGTGATAATGCCAATCTCCTCGTGGATTGAGGTGGATGACAACCTAAACACGGGTCCAGGACTTGTACTCGAAACTCTTGGGAAGATTGCTTGGATCGGAAATTGTTTGGCGGCATCGAGTGACCGTCAGGAAAGACGATAAGTTTAGGAAACACTGGGAGTTCGTTGTAGATGTTCGTATCATGTTAAAAATCTCACCCTGGGAGGGTGTGGTATGCTTGGCAAGCGTGGCAAGCTTAACTTACGTTACGATGAGTTATTCGGAATTCTGGGAAAAATTGGGCACGCCGCCTACAAACTCGAGTTACCCGACGAATTGGATAACGTGTACGATATCATTTATGACTCGAATCTAAGGCAGTTTTTGTTCGATGAAACGCTTGTGATACCCTTATTAGAGTCTGATATTAATGACAGGTTATGATTGTCGAGGGATCTACTGAAATCATGGACTAGGATATCAAGTTCATTAGTGTGGTCAAACTCCAACTCAAGACGTGGACCGGAGTTCACGTGGGAATGCGAAGATTAGAAGAAGCTCAAGTACCCTAACCTGTTTGAAACCGTTGAATTGAATCCTGATACAACTAGTGAATTTCGGGACGAAATTCCCTTTCAAGTTGGGGATGATGTGGCACCCGAGGAAAATCCACAGTCATCCCAAGCTATAACTCTGCTCCACTGAGACTGCTTATCAAATTTCGGGGCGAAATTTCTTTCAAGTTGGGGATGATGTGACAACTCGGAATCCCAAGGCTCTTTATGCACGCATTGTTTCTATTCATGATTCGGTGGTACGTTGTGAGCTTGTGTTTGTTATCTAAACTTGTCATTGTATATCCGAGTTAACAAAGGTCGTTAAGCGTCAAGTGGTTGTGACACACGTTGATAGCCGCACACGAACTTCGGATCACACACTCCCATCTCATTTGCATACCTCTCGGCCCACACACACACCAACTATCAGGCCCAAACCGATAGGAGCCCAAACCATCCCTCGTGACTTTGTATACGCGTGATTATGAAAAGGAGTATACACGTCCTCCACAAACTACAAACCCTAGTCGATCCCAAGAACCACAACGGCAATGTATTCGACAAGCTCTCCTTCTCGAAAACATCACCATCATCGTCCTAGCATGACCTCATCGACCCCTCGGTTAGTATAACTGTGATTGTTCTAATTCTGATTAATTGTTTCTTGCTATATACGAATCTGTGTGATTTGAGATGTTTGAATTATATGATGTGTAGTTATTTAAAATGGTATACGTGTATGAATTACATGATGCGTGGTTGTGAGTGGTTCCATGCGATGATTGGATGATTAGATCTAAGGTCGGTATTGCTTGAAGGGTATATGAAAAACTAGGGTTTAATGCAAGATGCAATGAATGAGTAGGAGTTAGTGCACTAAATGATTGAATATTTGGTGGGATAATGTTGCGATACAGGTGGCTGCCATAACCATTATTGAAATTATGGGCCATAAATTGTAATTGATTTATGAATGATAATGCATGATAATATGATGCTCAAGATAAGTTATGATAAAAAGTGATGTAACAGTGTATTTGATGTGGTGACCGTGAATTTGATTAATACTGATATTAGTGGTTAGTTCATGATTAATGAATATGTATGAATTAGAATTTATATTAGGTGGTCACTTGATGAACTATCCATTTGTTTTGAAAACACTCACGTTGATTAATCTGACCCAAATATTGTTTGTTGATTGTTGCTTAATGTAATTCGAGGAAAAGGGTAAGGGTTACGAGGGTAACAGTGGGCTGTACCCAACCATGAGTATCGGTTGGACTTGACTTTATTGGGCAGGTCATAAATAATCACTATGAGTTGCTAAGTGGGTTGATAACTTACAAATTTGGGTTGGGCCTTAAGCGTGTAACAAGGCTGCTTGAATAAAAAGGGCCATCATATACATTGAGCTACCGCATAAGTAGTTGGGCTGGGCTCAGACGCGAGCAGCTCAGAAATCCACTGTTCGGATGGGCTATTTACGTTGGGCCTTAGGAATTATCGGGTCTATGGGCCACGAATAATAAACGGAGCCGCACACTGGTTGAATGATTGATATTAGTTGCTACGTGATTAATTGGAACTTGGTATGTGTAGTGCAAATTTGTATGTGTGGAACCTAGTACGTAAATATACTTTAATGGAGTTTCGTGACACAATTAAGTGATATACCATGCCCATTGTTAAGCGTATACTATTTGTCATATTGTGAAGATGTATGTTGCCATTTGCATTGTATGGACAACTGTTACAACATGTATGCTAGTATGTGCGTTATTTATACATTGGACTATGTGGTATGTGAATAGGGAATATGTGAATTAATCATGCGTGAAACATCTAGAGTTTGTGCACTCGAAACTGACTGTTACTGGTACCCATGTTAGGGCGTGTTTGATCACCTGTTAAACAAGAAACTAATCTAACCGAGCAAATCTAAGGTGAGTTCACTGCATTTCTCAAGCATGCGTCCCGGTGGTTTGGGACAACTAGTAAACATTTGGAAGGGAATCTTGGGTAAACAGTTAAATTGGGTTTTAGTTATTGAACATGGAATCTATCATTATCGGATTGCCTGTAGGGCAATGGGGTAATTAGTTGATAGCGCTATTAGGTTTGATACCTCGCACCGGGCCGTAAGGACGGGCGCGAACTAATTATCTGGGCATCATTACCAATGCTTGGTTAGGGGCATTGGGGACTGGACACACTTCCAGGTTATTAAGGGACACACTTCCCGGATACATATGGGCACACTCCCTAGGGTATCTCAATAAGTCATAAACAGCATCATATCACAACGTTGAATTGGCTTAACATACATCTGGTAACAAAACACGTTAACAAAACCTTGAACTCACCAGCGTCGTCTGACACACTTGTCTGCATGCTTGCAGGTCTATAGGCTTATATCATTTGGAACTTGCTGTCTGGGAGGCTGGAGTGGTCATGGGTCGAGATATATGGAATTGCAGTACAAGCTTAACGGTTTATATACACATGTTTCACGGAACACTTAACAAATGAATTATGCTTCCGCTGTATACAATGAACGACATGTAATGTTTGTAACACTTTATGTTAATGAATGAAAGTTTTATTTAAATACATTTATGAGTTCAATGTGATTGGTGGCTTGAATCCTGGTACGTCACATGCCTCGCGGGGGTTTCTGCATGTTGTATTTTGGGGGTGTGACATATGTGGAGGCTCAGTAACTGTTTCCTCGCTCATACATTGATTATATATACACATGTGAAATTGGGAGATTACATGATGGCTTACGATGTTATGTACCTCATAGACAATTATGGAATATTGTCTAACCTACTTCATACCATTTTAGCAGAAGAGAATGCCGCCCAGGCGAGACACAAACACCAGTACGCTGCCAAGAACAAAAGCCGAGCTGCAAGAACGCATCTCACAGGCGATTGCTCGACATGAAGCCCTCCGCTCTAAGCACAGCGATGGCACTACTGGAAATAACCCTCCGACTGGCTGCACCTATAAACAATTCCTGGACTGCAAGCCATTAAATTTTGATGGCACAGGAGGTGCCGTTGCATTTGTTCGTTGGGCAGAAAAGACTGACTCCGTTCTAAGAATGAGTAATTGTTCGCCTCGACAGAGTGTTACTTATATCTCAGGGTTATTCGTAGATGGCGCACTCTCCTGGTGGAACCTTCAGGTTCAAACCCTTGGTGCAGATGCTGCTTATGCACTGAGCTGGGACGAGCTCAAGGAAATGATGGAAAAGAAGTACTGTTCTAGGACGGAAATCCAGAAGATTGAGGTGGAGTTCTGGAATTTGAAAATGGACGGACCGAAGATTCCTGAATACGTCCAACGATTTCACGACTTGTCTAGGGTCATCCCCTACTTAGTCAAACCGGAATTTAAAAGGGTTGAACGATTCATTTGGGGACTTGCACCTCAGATCAGGAGCATGGTTACTACCTCAAAGCCCTCAACCATTGCAGAGGCTATCGATATGAGTGTCACTCTTACTGAAGAAGCTCTTCGTGCGGGAAAATTTTCGGAATCTGAGGATAACAAGAAAGAGACTCATGTGGAGTCGTCAAGAAACAAGAAGAGGAAGTCCTTAAACCTAAAGATGAGCACCCAAGTCAACTATGGAAGCTCTAAAGCAGGCAAAAGAAAGAAAGTGAAACCGCCGCATGACAGGAAAACTGATGGAGCCACTAAGAAGGCTGGTGGCAAATTATACTCGGGGACTAAGCCGAGATGCGGGGAATGCACTTTTCACCATGAAGGTCGATGTCTAAGGCCTACGTGCGGAAGGTGTGGAAAAGAAGGGCACATCAAGGATGCCTGTTGGGCAAAGGACCCAGATGGAAGAAATAAGAGAATACCAGGTTGCTACAAATGTGGTGAAGCAGGGCACTTTAGGAAAGATTGCCCTAGGAAGAAACAAGCAAGGAAGGGTTTTCACGATCGAAACTCGTGAAGCACGCCAGGATCCAGATGCGGTTACGGGTACGTTCCCTATTAACCAACCCTATGCATCTACTTTTAATTGATACTGGAATCAACTGTAACCGTGCATGCTTAGAACATAAGAAACTGCTTGGCCTAGTTTCGAGTAAAATAAACGCCCCGTATTCTTTAGAAATGGGCATATAGAAGGCTAGTTTAAACAGTCGAAGCGATTAAGGATTGTATTTAGTGACTCAGAAGGCCGGAACCTTCTGTTACCATTGACTCGCGAAGTCATAAAATGATAGTCAGCATGGATCAGAAATCCAAGTATACAGCTGAAGTCGTTCGACATGAGAAAATCAGACGCAACCTTCTTGCGGATGATGAAACCCAACTTTCCTGCAATAGGTGCAAGGATGCTAGACCCCACAAGGCGGCAGATCTACGACATCCCTCATTGGTCGAAGAGGCATAGAAACGCCTCTGAGTAGACTGCAGAGCCTGAGAACATCCCTGTGAAAAAAAGAGGTCCCAGTAGCCTTTTCGGAAGACTTGCTAGGAACGCCTCTCCGTAGCGACGAGAGGAGTTCAGGATAAATCGCGTGCCAGGAGCAGCACCAGTAGTGAATGACGCCATACCGACTAGCTTCACCAGCGAAGCATGAACCCCTGTTATAACTGCAAGAGCTGCCAGGCAGAGGAAATTAAGGACGTAGCATCCTTAGTCAAGGAGACAAGGAGAAAGTTGGTAGTCTCCACTTTGCATAAACTTCAGAAAATTGAGAATCAGAATCCTTTGCCAAGGATCAACTTGAGGACAAGAGGTCCTCCACTGTGAATACAAGAGGAAATATCCATAAAACGACCTTTAGGACTTGCTTCGAGCATTACGAGATCCATGTCGTACCATTTGGCTTGACACATGCATCGACAATATATTCATGGACCTCATGAATCGAACGTGTGAGCCATACCTGGATAAGTCATATACTTATTGACTACCTTCTTATATGGCCAACGACCAAGGAAGGTCGTGAGCAACAGCTGCAATTTACCTTGCAACGCTTAGAGAAAGCACAGTTATGTGCAATGCTGACGAAAAACGGATTTCGAGTTCGCGAAGGGAGAACTGAAGATACATGGTGGATAAGAACGAAATTCATGCCAACCCTGCAACCAAGAGCTAAGGAGCTAGAGTTGCAATTATGTGACGTCTCTCGACAAAGTCTCGATTGTACGTCGATACAACGAGACCACCACATTGCGTACGCGGCGCATTGATTAAGGAATCATGAGAAGAGACCTTGAGATAGATACAGTAATTGCGCGCCGCAAACTGGACGTCATTACCTGAGAGGAAACGCTGCATGATCTTTAATGATCACAAGGGTTGCAGCACACCGATGATCGTAAGAACTCGAATATGAACTGAGCTGCTGAACGTTGCAGACTGTATGAACACAATACGTGCTTGTGTGATAAACTTTAATGAAAAGTCGGAACACTCACTTGCCCTTAGTGGAGTTTTCCTACAACGGTATCTATCACACCGCCGTCTAAACCGCTTCGTGTAAAGCTTTAGACGGAACATAACGAGTCAATTCCCGTCATGATTGAACGGATACAGAAATAAACAATCAACTAGCCCGAGATGGCCTAGGAAAACTAGAGACAAGATCGCTCAGATATGTGATCATATCAGGACAACCCGCAAAATACAGAAAAAATACGCCGATGAGCGGTAGAAGTCGTAAGGATTTGAGACAAAATTTATGGCTTAATAAGAGCTTCGCCCAGAGAAGGCGTAAGGTGGTGTGGAAAATAAAAAGGTTGAATCCCCAGAGTAGGGATCAGAACCATTGTCCACAAGATAAAGCTCCCAGAAAAAGATCAGTAGTGATCGCGACACATTCATGTGTCTAAGCGTTAGAGGAGTCTGACTCAAGGAACAGTCGTTGTTCCCACAAATAAGATTCACGTCAATGACAAACGACAAGAATTACTATAGAAACCTGTTGAGGTTTTGGACCTAGAGTCCGTGATACTATAGAAACCTGCTGAGGTTATGGACCAAGAGTCCACAAGATACAGAAAAAAAAAGGTCATGATCGACTTACTTGAGTACGATAGAATTCATGACATGGCCCAGAGATTTCATGGGAACATAAAGACAAATCATGAATCTAAGTGACCATATTGGTTTCACAACTCCCCTGCGACCGATGGCATCCCTTGAATTTCGGGACGAAATTCTTTTAACGGGGGGAGACTGTGACAACCGTCACTTTTCGGTACATTTCGTACACGAAATGAACAGTAATTTGTGCTTAAATGACTGTGCATGATCTGGTTTACCAGACAATTAAATTTCTGAATTCCATACAAGTGAATTCATGCATGATATATGCTACAACAATTACGTTATGATAGTGTTGCGTCAAAAATACTAGTAAACTCACCGGTAAGACACACTGTGTCAACGGAACTGCAGAAAGCAGTTAGACATTAGAATTGAGGCCTAGGTGTAGGTCCGACGACAAAAGTACATTAAAACCCAAGAGTACATATAAGGGTTTAATTTATAGACTTTGCGAAAGCAAAAATAAGCACTAAAAAGCACCCGAAACGCACTTTAAGTGCAGAATTCTAATAAATTCAGATCAAATCAGCTTTTAAACGTATAAATATTATGCAGAAATTACGTTTTATCATTCAGAATATTTCCCCAAGTATCGGGAATCGAAAGTGTTACAAAAGGACACTTAAAAGACACTAAAAAGTGTAACTTAGCACTTTAACGAACCGGTGCCTAACCGAACAACCGGATATTACTCGGAACACCAAAATAATGCTAGAAGCATTGTTTTTATTTTTCTAAGCTAGTTAGGGTCCCCGAACACCCTAACACACACTAGAATATCTAGTAACTAACTACACTAACTAGATACTTAGAAATCGATTACAAGGAAACTACTTTGGTTTAAACTTTACAATTAGACCCCCCCCCCCCATAGAGGTGGATGGTCATATATGGTCCACCAAAATCCCCACAATCTAGCTAAAATCTTGCATAATCCTAAGAATATCTAGTAGAAGATATGTGTGGTACTATAGGTGACATAAAACCCAAGGGTTAATAAGAAAATATGGTTCATAAATATGCACATTAAGATCATTCACCACACACTAAAACACCTACTTCTTCTCTTCTTCTTCCTTGTGTTCTTGGCCCAAACATGGCACCCACACACCACCCTTTTCAATCCAATCCAATCCCATCCATTTCAAGGTTATCTCATGGTGTAACAAGGTGATTTAGGAAGCTCGGTGTTCTCGGAAGTGGAAGAACCTCTACCATTTGCTTTTAACCACTCATTTTCTTCACTCGAACTTCCCTAGCCTTGAGCTAGTAGTAAGTGTTCTAAAACACCTTCTTGATCTTGTCTAGAGTGGTTAATAAGAGATTTGTCGGTTGAAAACCATGAACATACTAAATCACCAACTAAAAGTCTATTAAAGTGATGAATATGATGGTTAATAGATGGATAATTGTGTAAAACT
This sequence comes from Helianthus tuberosus, assembly GCA_030545235.1. Taxonomy (NCBI): domain Eukaryota; kingdom Viridiplantae; phylum Streptophyta; class Magnoliopsida; order Asterales; family Asteraceae; genus Helianthus; species Helianthus tuberosus. Next base: position 13,396 of record JARYGA010007692.1, on the reverse strand, counting down.
TGTTAAACTTGTTTTGTGATGATTATTTATGTTGTTTAATGCTAGTAGTAGTTCGGATCGTCATCTAACCCGGCTAGGTTATGTTCTTAGAACATGAGCTAGTGTATGTTAAAGTATAAAAAGGACTAGATGATGAACACTACTACTATTAAACATGAACTTGTGTAAAAACAATTTATCTTATGAAATGGAGTTCTAAACTAGTAGATCTAAAGATCTACAAGTGGTATTTTCGAAAGACCAACTGTAAGACAAAACCATGTTTTAAAACCGGATCTTTCATGAAGTCGAGGTGTTTTTATGAACAAACAAGTGTGTGGACACTTGTGTAACAAAAGTTTTAACAAAGAAATAATTTTCGTAAAAACCGACTAGAAGTTGTGAAACTTCATATTCTTTAAAAATAAAGTTTTTAAGAAATTAAACTTATTTTTAAAGATAACAAGGCTTACTAAATGTGCTAGTAAATTACTACACATTTTTGTAAATATTCAAGTTCATGAAATGGAGAAATTAGTGATTGTTGTTGATGATTATTGTTGATAATTGTTGTTGATGATTGTTGACGATTTAAAAGAAAATAAACACATGTTTTGAAAACATGGGAAACCTCCATTTTTAGGGGAAACTCTGTCAAAATTTTTATAAATTTTGACACTTAGAAAAATATAAGTTTTTGGGAAACTTATTCCCTAAAAATGTATTTAAAGTATTACCAAGGTTTCCCTAATTTTTGGTGATAAGAAATGAGGATTTCTTCAAGAATAAAAATGGATATAAGTATGTATATTTTTGAGAGAAAAATATATATTATTTTATCACCAACTTTTGTGCTAAGTGTATATAGTATGTGTTATACGTGCTAGTGTATTAAGACTTAAAAATACACTAAATACTCATGAGGGGTATAAACATAAAAATACACATACAACATACAAGATACATAATTCGGGTGCAAAGTGCAAAACACGAGACACTTATATTAATTTTTGAGAAAATAATATAAGTAAGACACTTAGTTAAAAATATAAGTTATTTTTAACACAAGAATGCGTACACAAGAGATAGTGACTGTACTTGTGCGATACAAGTCTAGTGACTAACGTTAAGAAAACACATATAGGTCACGACGCTAGATAAGCAAATCCGGTGAAGTTTACGACGCAGGAACGCAAAGTAGTGTGTTCATGCTCCCCCTTTTCTCTAACTGTTTTTGGTTTTATAACTCTCGGGGGTGAAATACATGTTACAAATATTATAATTTTTACAAAGGGTAAAAATACAAGAAGCACTCTTGGTGAGAACGAGAACCGAGTGCAATATGATTTAAGAATACGAGAAGCACTCGTGGTGAGTGCAATATAATGAGCTTTAAGAAAAGCCTAGAAAATACTAAATCATGTGAGCTTAAACTTGATATTGAGATGCCATTAATACTTAATTAGGGACGAGGGTTAGATCTAACGGGTACGGCCGAGCCCCACTCAGGGTCCTTATGTGACCTCATGAGTGCTTCGGTGTCCAAGTCGAGGGAAATCGACCCAGTCGAGGTTAATTGACACAGTCGAGGGTAATCGACACAGTCAAGGGAAATTGACACCGTCGAGGGTAATCGACACAGTAAAGGAGCCAACACTAATGCTCCATATGCTCACATGCCTTAAAGGAGCCAACACTAATGTTCCATATGTCCTCACGTGCCTTAATGTCCTTGTATAAACAATCATTTAAAACGTGGGGTACACAAGAAAACTTGAATGATACTTGAGTACGTGGGGTACTCAAGAAAACGGGAATTATACTTGAGTACGTGGGGTACTCAAGAAAGACTTGAATTATACATGACAAATACTATGTTTTCATACAAAGTATAAAAACGTGAAATACAAAAAAGCATGAACTCGCTCAACTTTATGTTGATGTTTTCCAAAATTACATGTATTTCAGGTGATAGGATGGATCTTGGGCGCAAGTGTCGTAACTAGAAGTAGACTACAAGTTTAGATGTCATCCACTTTTGTTGAATTGTAACCTTGTCAAAGGTCGTGTTTTGAAAACTTAAATAACAAGTGTTTGTAATACTCAAATTTTCATGAATGGATGAACATCGTTTTGATCATGTAGTTGTTTATTACGATTGAATGCAATGATAACAAGCTAGTCACACATCTTACGCTTCCGCAAAAGACAGGGTGTGACACATAATACCTCAAGCCTCCTAGAGATGAAACTGAAGTTGGTCCATATGCATCGGAGTGAACAAGCTCCAACTTCTGAGCTTTCGGTGTTCTCCCCATCTTCACAAAAGTAACCCTCTTTTGTTTTCCAAGAACACAAAGTTCACAAAATTCAGTTTCCACTTTCTTTAAGTTTGGAAACTTTCCTTTCTGAGCCAACATCTTCAATCCCTTCTCGCTCATGTGTCCAAGTCGGTTGTGCCATAAATTTTATGGACTCGGACCGGTGGTCATTGCATGAACACCTTCAGCAGAAACTTCTGCCATGTATAGAGTGCCTCTCTTCTTTCCTTTGGCAATCACTAAATTGCCTTTGATCACTTTCCATTATCCACCCCCAAAATGAACATCAAACCCTTCATCATCCAGTTTACCAACTGAAATCAACTTTCTCCTTAGGTTAGGAATAACCCTGACATTTTTCAATGTTCATATAGTTCCTAATGAGGTCTTCAAGTCTACATATCCAATACCTGTGATATAAAGCATTTGATCATCTGTTAAACGAACTTTACCAAAGTTACCTGTTCGTAGATTCTTGACAATATCTGGGCATGAGATAGCATGGAAAGAAGCACCCGAATCCATAATCCAAGATTCAATAGAATCTTCAATAGAACATATGAGAGCATCACCTGATTCTTTCGAGGATACGCTGTTTACTTCTTTCTTTGCAGTTGGTTTTGTACATTGGCTTCTAAAGTGACCTTTTTCTTTGCAATTCTAACATTCAACGTCTTTTCTGTTCTTTGACTGTCCCCTTTTTCTGGACTTGGACCTGCCTCAACTATGTCCTCTTTCGTTTCTTCTTCCTCTACTTTCTGTATGCAATAAGGAACTAGAATTAGAAGTCTCACCATTGCTTCTTTGTCTGATATATTCATTTACTATCAAGTCACAAATACTCTCAAAAGTGAGTTTGGTAGTGTCGGATGAACTACTAACAGCTGTGACTGTGCCTGACCAACTGTCAGGCAATGATGATAAAAGGAGTGGCGCTTGTACTTCATCTTCAAACTTTATTTAAACTGAGGCTAAACGAGAGATAATCGAGTTAAACACATTTATGTGAGCGGTAACCGAAAAGCCTTTGTTCATCTTGGTGTTAACCAATTGTCGGATGAGGAATACTTTGTTTGAAGCGGATGGTTTTTCATACATGTTGGATAAAGCTTTCAATACACCATATGTGGTTGTTTCTTTGACAATGTTATATGCAACACTCTTTGCCAAAGAAAGCCTAACCACACCCAAAGCTTATCTATCTAACAACTTCCATTCTTCATCATACATATCATCCGGTTGTTCACCCGACATAGGCAAATGCAAACTTTTCTGATACAACAAATCTTCAATTTGCATTTTCCAAAATCCATAATCACTTCCATCGAACTTGTCAATCTTGATTTTACTATCTTCTGACATTTTAACAAATAATTATCAATTTGCTACAAACTAAACGAGTTCATACTGCTAAAGGATAATTATACTAGCGGAAGCAATAAATAGAAACAAATACTTATCTGTTTCGTGCTTTAAATGGCAATGAACAAGTAGTAGTGGGTTGTGATGGATGTTTGTCAAAGTTGAGGGACCTTTCTGATTAAATTGAGAAATTCAATTTCTCACCAGAAATAAAGTTTAGGGGTCTTTCTGATAAAATTGAGAAGTTCATTTTTTCACCAGAAATAAAAGGCACGTGCGTGCTTCTTCTTCCCCAATTCCACTAGAACAAAAAAAAAATTGTTCCTTCTCCTCCACAGAGTCTTCTTCTCCACTTTACAGAATAAAGAAAACTCACGCTATCTGTTCGTGTGTCAAACAAGAGCCAGGTTGGGTTCAATCGGAACCCTAGACAGCGGCGACGGCTGCGGCGAATCAAGCAAAGTGCTGGACGGGTGGCGGCTGGTGGGGCGGCGGAACTGCTGGTGGTTCTGGCGGCAGCGGTGGCGGTTCTGGCGGCAGCGACACATTATGAAGTACAAACCATATAATGTAACCAAAGATCAATTCAAAGACTGGTCAGCGGATGCTCTTAGAGGAGAAATCGATAGAATCACAAAAATGTGCAATGATCCTCTGGTAAAGTCAACTCCACCTAATTGGAAGAAAGTCAAAACAGTGGATTCAGATGATGCATTGAAGTTTAAAAGAATGAGAGCAGAGCTTGTGGCTGTTGGTTATGGTTCAGCTAGATCCATTGTCAGATGCTCTAAACTGAAGATAGTTGAGACCTACAAAAAGCTGGAAGAATTTAGAGCTGAAGATCCAAATGTTCCTCAAAACCTAGTCTATCCTACGACTGCTGCTCTGTCTCAAAAGATCCATACTCTGAAAAACCTTCTCTCATCATCTGCTTTATCTGAATCCATTGCAAATTTAGTTAGCAGACCACAATCACCAAACTCATCTTCAATTATTCTTTTCACAAGAAAACCAACTGATCCAAAAATAGTAAAGTGGAAGTCATGCTCAAAAACCCAAGTATTGACTTTGATCAGATCAGATGATACTGTTGAAGAGATTAAAATGGATAGTGCATATAATCTTAATGCATACGATCTCCAAGATTTATTGGACCTTCAACTTGAAAGGGATGATGAAGAAGACATGTTCTCCCTGGACTTTGAACTACAATTCAAAGAACAAATCAGGGAGATGTTGATGAGAAATAAAAATCAGTAATAAAGAAGGGTTTTGGTATCATCTGTTGTATAGGGGGATTGTTGGATCAGCAATTGTGACATTGTCTCCAGTAGCATATTTAACCAGGATACAACATGTAGCAAAGGACATGTTGCTGGTTAACAAACTCTTGATTGAGCTTTGATGAAAGTTGTTTAGGCAGGTGATCGTGTGTTCGTAGTGAATGTTTGTTGAAACTTAAGTTGTATTCGAATTTTATTAAGTTTGTTAGACATCTTTTATATGTACTTATATTTATAAACAGATTACATTGTCAATGGGTAGATACTCTCTTTTTTGGATATGAGAATGGAAATTATCGTATATAACTGATATATTAATCGATGATCTATGTTTATAGTTGTCTTTTAGCTATAATAGATAACACGTTTTGGTACAATATCTATATACGTAATTAATATAACACGCTTTGGTACAATATCTATATACCTATCTATACTTTCTATTAAAATGTGTTATGCATGGTTTTCTAAAAACCACCCGTGTTTGCACACGGGTCTTACCGCTAATATAATATGATGATAGAAGGGTTTTATGGTGGGGAAGTGTGGACACGTCTATAAAGATGAACCACATAATTCAATTGTTTTTATGAAAAACACCTAAAGCCAAGTATACAGCCAACCTAAGATGAAACTTATTGCTTATTTATTTATATGTTTTAATGTTGAATACTAAGAAAATGTTAAATTTCTATTTTTGTTTCAAGCTCTCTTCTTCTTTGCTTTTCCTTGAATTTCTATTTTTCACAAACTGAAATACGTAAAAACATATATTTCTTATCAGGGGTGGAGCCATGGGTCAAGAGGGTCCGTTAACCGTATCTCATTGGAATTTGTCAATACTTTTTTTATAAATCTAATTTTTTTAAGAAAAACAAACACGAATTATATCTACTAAATTATGTAAAACATATATTTCTTATCAGGGATGGAACAGTAGGTCAAGAGAGTCCGTTATCCACATGTCATCGAAGTTTATCAAGACTTTTTAATAAATCTAATTTTTCTTTTAATTAAAAAAACACCTAGTCATATCATAGTAGATAAATAAACTAACTTGATCACGACCCTCCACCAACAATTTCTTCTTCCACCTTCTTTCAATTCCTATTAACTGAAAGCTACCAATTCGAATGAATGAATGATTACAATAATTTTTATACTTTTATCTATAAAACAAATTTTATACAAAGCAACCAATATTGAAATTAGGTACAAAGCAACCAATATTTAATATATTAATTACGTATATAACTAAAAGAAACATCAAAAGGGTAGGCATATGTGACACATATCTTAGAACTAATCATTCGACCCAACCCAGCCAGTTGGCTAGATCAAGACATATTTAACTTGAAGTTTTTGCATAATGCATTATGTCTTGAATCAGGAGTGTCAAGTTCAAATGCGAAGACCCTCCTTCCTTTATCGCGCCATTAGCTATTATTCCAAGCTCTTTAGCTCTCTTTCGTCTCTCATTTCCTTCAATCCCGTCATCCATGACCTTCTCAATAGCTTTCTTAACACTCTCACTCTTAACTTTCACCCCAGACCGATCTTCTTCGCCCACATGAACAACAGAATCCGCTCCAACACCCACACCTATCCCCAATACTTGGACTACAAGCTTCTCATTAATAAACTGCTCCGCGAACTGTGGCCATGTGATCATGGGCACACCCGCACACAAGGATTCCAAAGTCGAGTTCCAACCACAATGTGTCAGAAAACCACCAACCGACGGGTGAGACAAGATTAACACTTGTGGGGCCCAACCTCGGATTATTAACCCTCTATCTTTAACCCTCTCCTCAAACCCACTTTCCGCTAACCATTCCTCTACCTCTTTCTCTCTATGAACCGATTTAATCACCCAAATGAACGGGTGATTTGACGCTTCTAGCCCTAACCCGAGCTCAATAAGTTGCGGCGTGTTAACCCTCACAAGGCTACCAAAACAAGCATAGACTACCGAGTCGGGCTTGTGAGAATCAAGCCACTTTATACATTGTTCTTCATCGATCGCGGCTACATTTCCTCTTTGAGCTTGAGCCGAATTGTCACTTTCGCATAACGACAATGGCCCGATACACCAAACTTTACCCCCTCTTAACTTCTTATACTCCTTAACATATTCACATTCCAATTCCTCAAAACTATTGATCACTACCCCATAAGCCCTCACTTCGGCATCCCTAGCCCGCTGACGAAACTCACTTGTATCAATCGAGCTCGGGTTAAACTCGGGTGGAAGCTGGTTTCGTGTCAACTCAATCCTATCAGGCAAACCCGGGACAACAAACGGTTCTGTTTCGGGCAAACCATCGTACACCTTCGATACATACAAATTATTGTAACATAACTCGTTAAAACAACTCATCCCATCAAACATAATTCTTGGAAGATTATACTTGTCCGCGAAATCACCGGTCCAAGACATGTACTTATCAGATATGATACAGTTAACTGGCTTTATCATATCATAACGTTGTTCTAGCTTTTGTTGCAGCATACCAATAGCAGCTAAAAAGTTAGGGACTAAATCCAAACTGGGGATTTTATCTGTGCTTTCACATCCTTCGGGTAAGCCGGCCTCGGCTGCTGGAAACGGGAGTTGGAGAAAACGGACGGGTAGTCCAGATTCGATGGGTCCGGTTAAAGTGGGACCGTAGCGGGCAGCGTTGAGAGGTGTTGTGGCAATTGTGACAGTAACATTGGGTTGTTTGGCAAGTAGTTTTGCCATGTCTATCATGGGAATAGTGTGGCCTGGGCCTATGTGTGGGATTAAAAGGAAGTGGAGTTTGTTGGGGGACATTGTTTGTTGGGTTGTTTAGTTTACACAAGGTTAATAATATTTGTATGTGTTTAGTTTGTTAAAAGATAAGTGGTTGGTATATATAGAATGAATGAAAGATAGCTAGAGGTTGTTGATCATTTTTTTTGGATGTTCTAGGAAGGTGACATATGCTTTGGTTTGAAAAGTATGAGAAGATAAGTCAAGAAACTCAAGATTGTGAAAAGATTGACTTTCTATTGCGGTTTGAAAAGTATGAGAAGATAAGTCAAGATTGTGAAAAGATTGACTTTCTATTGCAACACGTAACTAACATGGAATAGTCAAAGGTGGCTTCTAGTCACTAGCTAGTCACGTGTGGAACCATCACGAGTGCTCTAGTGGTTAGTGGTCACGGGTATTTAAGTTCCACCTATGTGGGTCCAGATGAGTTTTTCCCTTCAGGTCTCAAGTTCGAGTCTGGGTGATAGGAGTTTTCTCATTGAGGGGTTTAAATTTGGGATTTATTGTGCGAATGGGCTCTCTAGCGCGGACCCGGTTAAAACAACGTATGCTAGACTTACCGACATTCGCGAATAATTCACACCTTTCAAAAAAAAGCTAATCACGTGGGGGTGTGACGTGTAGTAAAGTATTCTTCCTTAGGTCGTTTAGGATTCTAGTCTTGTTAGATATTGGTATAGATTTAGTGCTAGTTAGGTGTTTCTGGTTGTGGCCGTCTTTATGTGGTCGGGTGTTTATCGAATCGAATAACGGATTTTTAAATTATTCAAATCGAATTTTTTGAATAGTTTTTTTACCTGAATTCGTATTCGACTCGATTCGATTTGTATTTGAAAATCAAATTTGAATTGAACTCAAACCGAATTCGAATAAATTCGATTTAATTCAAATTCACCCTAAACAATAAATAATTTTACTTTCATTTTTCAAAACTACTACAAACTAATTATATTCAACATAAAATATAATAATCTGCAAAATGAATTAACCATTAATATGTCAAAACACCAAAATTTAGAAGATAGGTTTGTTACTGGTAGCGATTTAAATTATGTAAAATTTTAGAAATAAGTAGTATGAGCTATTTGTCACTAGGTTTGGTAATGTGATCAATAATAAGTAGTATTAGCTATTTTTTTCTGTGAGACATTTGAATGAAAATAAAAGATCCCAAATCTTAGGGGCGATTTTGGCAAAAAAAAAAGTTAGATATTTGGATGAAAATGGCAAAAATTCTCAAAAGTGAAGGGCAGTATGGTACAAAAAAAAAAATTGTTTTGGATGAAACTGACAAACATGCCCAAAACTCAGGACGATTTTGGCAATTTACTCAAAAAGCTAACATGGTACAATGTTTTTATAACTGTCTAATGGCATTATTAATGTTTTTTTAGTAGATAGAAATGTACATATATTAAAAATAAGGGTTAATGGATTTAAACACCCCCAACTATGGCCATTTGGCCGATGACACTCTCAACTTTCACTTTGGCTCAGAACACTCCCAACTTAACACTTGGGTTGTCATGGCACCCCATCGTTAAATAAACACTAACTGGGTTAGGAAAATTAGCCTACGTGTCATATTAATCTGACGTGGCATGTATGATGTGTAATGTAAACCTGATTCATCATCTTTAAAACACCTAATACCCCCCAAACAGAAAACCATATGAAACCCTAGATGATTTAAGCAATCGATGATTTAAGTAATCTCTGGTTCCGTCGCTCACCACCTCCTCGGTTCCTCTCTCTCGCTCCCGACTTCTCTGTCTCGCCTGGTTCGGCTGTCACGCCGCCACCGTCGGCTCTTCCCCTTTCCCGTTCGAACGACCCACCGACGCCACCCACCACAGAGCCGCCGCCTGTGGTGGTGGCTATTCTTGCAAAACCCTTGCCCGTCGGGTCTTCTATCGCCACCGTCTGGCGCCGCCACCAACCATGGTGGCCGGCTGAACATCATAGAGTGAGGGAGAGGGGAACGAGTAGGTGGTGGTGGGGTAGATAGGGTTCTACAGGTGTGTGTTTTTAGGAGGGTAAGGTGTTCTATTAGTTTGTTTGAGTTTAGAATTGATGATGAGTTTCTTTTGATGAGCAGGGATAAATCAAGATGGAGAGAAGGTGGGTGTAATTGTCTGGATGAAGTTTGTATATCAGGAATTGGGAGAGACAAAAGAAGAGTTTAGAATTGATGATGAGTTTCTTTGAACACCATTGTTGCAGGTTATCATCTAGGGTTTCGGATGAAGATGGAGGGACAGGCAATGAGGGAGGCGGTGTTTTGTGGTGGTGTTTTGTGGCGGATGAAGATGCCTTTGAACACCATTGTTGCACGTCACACATGGTGTTTTGTGGTAGTGATTTGTGGCGGTTCTAACTGTGGTGGTGTTTTGTGGCGGTGGTGACAGGCAATGAGGGAGGCGGTGGTGTTAGAAAGATGGAGGGAGGGGTAGGTGGGGTTTTATAAAAAATCTATACTTTTTTTAGTTTTGAAAATACATATTAAAAGATATTCTTACGATTTACAAAAATGCAGATTAAAAAAAATATATTGTTTTACATGTCATCATGCTAGACCAGATAAAAATGCCACATCAGCTAATGTATGACATGTAGGAATGCCACATCAGATTAAATTGCCACATAGGCAAATTTTAGTAACCTGGTTAGTGAATATTTAACGATGGGGTGCCATGACAACCCAAGTGTTAAGTTGGGAGTGTTCTGAGCCAAAGTGAAAGTTGAGAGTGCCATCGGCCAAATGGCCATAGTTGGGGGTGTTTAAATCCATTAACCCAAAATAAAGACTTTATTAGGCTGCAGGGTATGGGGGACGTCCCCATGCCCGTCTTCATCCGGCGCCGGAGTCACCCCATCACGCCCCCTCCGTCTTCAAAGCGTCCCCATCTTCAACGTCGAAGATCAGACGTTCACGACGGTCCTCCAATGGTGGGCCCCATTTGTTTGTTTGTTTGTTTGTTTGTATGTGTTAATGACTTGTACATTAGGCTTCAATACTTGTACATAGGGCATAGAAATTAAAAAAAATAAATAAAAAAAGTGGTGGGGTAGGATCATCCTCTCATACCCTCTAGTGACCATCCTTGGGAGGACTATGACGTGACGCCTACGTGGCGGATCATCCTCCCTTGGAGGACCATCACCATACCCACTAGCTTAACGGATTCAATAGCTAATCAAAAAGAAGAATATAAATCTAAAGTTAATTAAATAATTGAATGAGTTACATTTAAACAATATAACTATATAATTTAAAAAAAAATAATACAAGAAACTCATAATCAAATGAAATTAATAGATAGAAGAATACAGGGAAAGACTGTTTAATTTTTTTTTTACATTTAGACATGTGACACAAACATTCTCTTCTTGAATTACTGGCAAATGATTATTTAATTAAGATATTATCTTAAAATGAAAGGTCGGTGCTCAATGCATGAGCCCGACTTTCACCCTTCAACTTTTAGTTCTAACATTTCTGGTCCCTTTTCTCCACCAGTAGTCTCTTTCTTTTACTGATTTACCACTTGGTTTGAAGACGTTCTCTCTCATTCTACATCAAACGCTCAACACTATCTCTCATCTTCCTTTCTCTACAACGTAAATCAGAACCAATCGAATTATTGCTATAGTTATCATTCAAAGATTTCATCATCTTCAGGGAGAGGATAGCGTACCGATGGTGTTTTCATTGTGTTTGTGAAGAGCAGCGGCTCTTTGTTCATCACCGGAACGGCGATCGACGAGATAGGTCCTTATTGGGATTTTTTTGTTACAAATACGAGACTATGAAATTGAAAACCTTAATTACCTTTTTGTCGCTGTCGAGTTCGTCATCGCAGATGTTACTTAAAGACTTCATGGAGCAGCTTACGCAGAGGTATATACTTCCCATCACTTCGCATAGTTATATTTGCAGTTTCGATCCTTCATGCTACCTAATTTCATCCCTTCCACAGTCTTGCGTTAACCATACCAGTGAGCATCTAGGGGTTTTCTTCCCTTGCTCGATTGTTATACGCGTTGCCGAGAAGAGATCAAGCAAAGTCGCCGTTACAAACTGCAACCGCCACCGGTCGTTCCTACATCTGACAAGGATCCCTTCCTCTCTGTTGTTCGGTTCACTAGCGAGACGTCCTGGTCTAAAGTCGGTCCGCCATTTCTGAATCGAATCAGCGAAGACCAGTTCCGTCATGGCAACCAGCTTGCTCGCAGCAAAGAGGTCATGTCTTTATATATTATTGATTTTTTTTTTAATTTTAGTTGTTCTTGGTAAGTATATGGGTTCGATTTTTTTGCACAGATATCATGTTAGTTTCATACTAAATGTTCTTTTGTTCCATTTGTTCCTTTCTTAACACTATGATTCAACTTAATTGAAGTTTACATTTAAACTCAGCTTAGTGTATTTAAATTGAGTATTAACTAGGGCTAGAAATTTGGGGATTAAATTATTACATTTCGTTGCCTTTTTCCAGGTGTTTGGAAGTGAAGCTAGATTGGCAAGAACCAAACAGCCCAAAGTTCCTAATGAAGAAGCTTAGAACTGTTTGAAGATGACGATCGATGGTAATGTATCCTCACTATATTGGATAACAAGTTTTCCTATTTTAGAGTTTTTTTACAAGTTCATTGCTCTCTAATATAGAATTGTTATAACTGAAAGTTAGTTAAAGTGAAGTACATGTTCGATCATGGCTGTTTTTGAAATCCACTCTATCAACTCGGCAATTGGAAACCGACTATTGGAAATTAATCTTAATATTTACTTACTATGATGATGTTGAAACTGGGTTTAATTTACCTAACATTAATAATAAGTTGTTCATCTTCAACTGATATAACTTGAGCAAAATGCAAAGCCTCTGTAACACAAAAAATACATCGTTTTCTTCTTTTGGCTTTTTTAATCTTCATCATCTCCAACATTATCATCATCTTTGCTACCTTTCTCTTTTTTTGCTTAAAGAACTTTGAATTTGTAATTAAGATTTGGGTATAGTGACGTGTTGTTTTAAGAGGTGAAGTTATAATAAGCAAATGAAAGTGACATAGTAACAGCCCTTGGCCCTGTACTTATGCATTATACACTTTGATGATATGAAGTTAGAAACCAGTTCACACTCAAACTGCCATTTTCTATACTTTACCTTAAAGGAAGTAACTCAACAACGTGAAGACGATTAGGATGGCGATTTGAATAACAAATTCTCTTTGCACTGGAGAGGGAACTGGAAAGCAACGTCGAGAAGAGGTAAAACATGTAGGCGTACAATCAATCATCTTCCATGGTATGAAATCATACGCACCTTTTGTTTCAAAATTATTGCTTTCACCAAATTAGGAATTTGATTTTTTTTTTCTTTAGTTTCATGACTCTTTGCATGTGGTGATAAGCATTATTATCGTTGAAATTTTGTTTGTCAGGGGTGTTTGGATACAATGCAAAAGTTTTAAATACCCAGTTTTGAAATTTTTGGTACATATGCTTACATTTGAGTATTAATATATCATATTTGAGAGGCAGATTATTTTTTTTGTTAATAAACAAACTCTTGGTAACTATCAAGCAGTAGCCAACTATATTCGGTCGTCTCGAGTTCAAATATGGTCACGAGCGGGTATCACACGTT